>AWOL01S0071660.1:0-11166 GCA_000715115.1 Nicotiana otophora | reverse complement strand
TGTAGTTGTCCACTTTGAACTTTTCGCATTTCTTAAGAAACAATAAATGAAATACGTGTTTTACAATTATATCCATAATAATGATAGCATTTTCAAAAGTCTTATGAAATAATTTGGGGAATAAGTAGTTGATGATAAGGGTAAAAAAAAGAAACAAAAATGTCTTTCTTTTTCTTTTAATTTAATATAATGGACAAATAAAAATAAAAATATATTTTTAGTATTCGACAAANACAAGTAAAAGTGTAAAACGGAGTAAAATGCAATGGATAAGCTTTCCACTTTCCCATGTTACTAACAACGTGTGAGAAGTATTATTTAATTTGGTTTTGTTGGGTAATGCGGTCTTGGGGGTGTCTTTTATGGCTTGGTGTGCGACATTGAAATCCACTTATCTAAATTCCAATTGTTTTAGGGAACGTGCACATTGTTTTTCTTTTCATTTTTCCAACTTGTTCCCATTGTACATTTTGATTCTTTAGACCAACGACTTATATTCTTAAAAAACTTTCATACTCAAATTATTTTTCTTGAATTAAAATATTTTTATATAATGTAAATTATAAAAGATTGTTATTTACTCACTTATGTAGTTTCTAATTATATAAAAACAATTATCTGAAAATATGAGAAAACCGATGTTCAAATTCACAAATAAAAAATTTAATTGGACTAAAACAACCCAAGATACTCGTAACATGATATAATATTGTCTATTTTACGGGTAAACTAACGTTCAAATTCACAAATAAAAAATTTAATTGGACTAAAACAACCCAAGATACTCGTAACATGATATAATATTGTCTATTTTACGGGTAAACTAACGTTCAAATTCACAAATGGAAAAATACATCACTTATTTTACTTGTACGTCACCTTTTTTTTTATCTAAAGGATAAGTTAGAATTATTATTAAGATTAAAAGAAAACCAATTAGGTCTTACAGATAATGTGCAGTTATTCACAAGATTCTTTATATATTTGGAGGGATTAAGTGCATGAACAGAAGGAACACATTATAAGTTGACGATGATTACATAGACTTTCCTACCGTACATAGTGTATTACCCAAAATTTAGATCTACGTTCATACAATTAGTTTTGTAATGAAATATGGTTAATCTTAGCCAATACTAATATTCAAATAATAGCTAGATCAAGTGTATTTATAGAAAATATCTCACGTGTGCTGACGAATAGCAATAAATAATAACATTAATGGTATAATGAATGACTCAAGTTTATGAAAGAGATTAATAAAAAACAATAAATGACATTCAAGTAAATAAATGAGTAGAAGTCATCCGACAAAGGTGACATTCCCCAATAATTCCTGTGACAATGATGAATGATGATAAGTCTTTGAATATTGCGATCCTTCTTATAAAGATGTAAAAAGGTTAACTTTGTATGTATATGATAAAGAGAGAATCTTCAGAGAATGTCAATATGTTGTTCTTTACAAAACGTATCTAATCTCCCTCTATAACTACATATCTTTCTATTTATAAAGGTGCATGAACCACAAAACCATAAATAGTACAACTGGAAGAAATATTCACTGGAATATTCTCTAGGGAACACTAATCCTAGAACTAGCCGTTACTACTTTTAGAAAAGGAGTGTTCGTCCTTGTCCTCATCTTCTATCGAGTTCCTTCGACCTCGTCGATGATTCGTTATCTTCTCGCGACGTCGGCCCTCTGAGATCAAGTCATTGTATCGTATCGACGACACGTGGCAGCCTCCGAAGGCTTCCTACATATCAACTTGGTCAACATGTAAAATGATATTTTTCGCCCATATAGTTAGTCCCTCCGCTTGTTGAGGTCGTCCTCATGGCGAGTTCAATGAGCGGATAGCAGCGGTCGTGGTCGTTGTGAAAAGCGGGCAATGTGGCATTTTGGAGACCATATATTTCAAAATCTTAATCTTCCCGGGTGATTCAATGGAACTATCTCTTAAAGGAAAAGACGTGACGTCATGACATCGTTATTCATGATGATGCATGTTCCCGATGCGCTGCATTAACACACACGCGGCTTCTGATTGGTTCTACCATTTTGATTCTCATGGCAATCATGACGAGCCATTTCGGATTCGGTGCCCCTCCTATATAAATAGGGAATGTTTCTTCCAGTTTTACCTCCCTTGAAATTGCTTTTGCTTTCACTTGTTTCTGTGGCTTACAATCTCCGAGTTTTCTTCCTATATGCTTAGCTTTTTGCTCCTTCTTTAAACTCTATAGCCATGTCAAGTCTAATTTTTATGCTAACGAGGAGGCTCTCCCTTCAGTGGAGGAGATTATCCCCTGTAATCCTGATGCAAAACCTGATTTGCAGCGGCCACCAAAGGTAGTCACTAAGGTTTTCCCATCCTCTTTGACGACTGAGCGCTTAGCAAAATTCAAAGTTAAATATGGCATTCCTAGTCAATTAGAACTCATACCTGCAGGCGAGGACGAAGTGGATACCCATCGCCCAGGGTATTGTGCTCTTTACGCCTATCATTTCACTGTTGGTTACTCTATTCATCACCCGCCTCTGGTGGAGGAATTCTATCGTTACTACCGGGTATGTCTGGCCTAGCTCGCCCCCTATGTATGTAAGGTGACTAAAATGTTGTTGAAGTTCACCGAGCTGGCTGGCATCGAGGTCTCAGTGCGACATCTAATTCATCTGTTCGCGCCCAACTTTTCCGAGGCACGATGCTAAATCTACAACATCATGGAGGCAAGTGTTTGGTGGTAAAAATGGATGACAAAGGTAGTCGACAATTGTGGCTCAAAGTTTTCTTTGTCAAAACCGAGGTCGTCATGGACAATGTTGCAGGTTTCCCTGAGTCATGGAACCGCAAACGTAACTATTCATATTCTTCGCATTTAACAGTCGTTCATTTCAAGTTCGTGGAATAATCCCCCTCGTTTTGTATCTACCGATCAACCTCATCAGCTGGTGATGAACCTTGCTGATTGGGTCAGGCAAGTCCTCCCTTGTACTGTAGGGATACGTTACTGAACGAGCTTCTGGCAAAATCTCAAACCGGCCCTTCCCTAAACAAGTACCTTCATTCTTTTAGTCGGTGTCACACTTGTACTTGCTTATATCGTTATGCTCACCTTTTTATGCTTTCTCTAGGTTCTGTCAGGGGGACTACAAGAAGGAACAGGGCGCCTATGCTTTCGTTTAGGAGGAGGAGGAATGTCGTACCTCCACTCTGTCCTTCGTTCAACTTCTACGCCAGCTCCCCCTTTGGCTACTCCCTGTATTGAAGACGAGGAGGTTTTTTCGCATGACGTGGATCTAAGGCCGAGGAAAAGGAAGGTCGTTGACAAGGGAGATGGTGTACCGTTGGTAAGCAATTTATCATGGATTCCTCCTGAGGCCCTAGAACGCGGCCCTTTAATGACGTTGGCCGGGGAGGATGTGAGGGTAGCCTCGGATGTGTCTAACTTGGCAGAACTTTATTTTGTGGCTTCCCCTCGACCTGACGCGGTGGNGTTGAGACTGTAGGTGATGATGTTCCCTCCTGTCCTGGATGTGGGGAGGCCTCGTCTTCTGGGCCAACTCAGGAATACTCCCACGTTGACAAAGGGAAAAAGTCGATACCCGCCGAATAGGAAGATATGCGGGTCGAGCATGATGGTGATAGTTTCGGCTCCGACCTTGATCCTAAGTACCTCGCGATAATTGATAGTGAGACTACTCATATTGAGGTTAGGGTATAAGGGGTATCAAAGACCATTACAATCCTCGTGGTTAACGCCCTCGGGCGTCTTTGTTCTGAAGCTGAGCATGAGATTCTTAGGGGACTGAGAGACAATACCTTGTCGAAGAGCATCGCCGGTCTTGCTCTTAGGGTAAGTACCCTCTTATTTCATTATCTTTTCTTTGTGTTGGTTCTCTTCTTAGTTTTATTAACTTTTTCTTTGGTTTGCAGACCAACATCCTGGAAATTGAGAGTGTTCGAATAGAAAGAAACAAAAGGAGATCTACCAGAGATTGAGGACTAAGTACGTCGAGTTCAGTAAAGGTATAAGGAGGCTCAGAGGCGGCTTCGTCCAGAGGGCGACATATCTACTTTGAGGGAGGAGCTGAAGAATAAAGATGAGGAGTTGATGGCGTCCGTAGAACGATTAAGCATTCTCGAGGGAGCGTTGAGGATGAAAGAGGAGGAGCTTGAATTGAGTAAGGGCATGAAGGCCCAATGCAGCGACCTCCAGAGCCAGGTGGTCCAACTGCGAAGTCCGTTGGGCGGGTACCAGTTTGAGATGGATGCTCTTAAAGGGGAGGTCGCTAAGAAGCAGCAGATGCTCAAGTAGGCGGAGTCCTCTCGAATGGAAACTCGAAGAAGGGTTGCTATTCTAGAGTTAGCAAATATGACTCTTCGTTCTAAACGGGATAATATTCTGTCAACAGCCGAAGCTAAAGAGGCCAGGTTGGAGGAGAGAGTTAGAAAGTTGGATAGGGAGAACTCTGAGCTGCTTGAGTGAGTTTCTGCTACTAAGGTCGAGAATGCCCGATTGCTCGAGCGGCCCTCTATGTCTCATGCATCTGCGTTTCCTGACATTCCCTATGAGAAGTACGAGGAATGGATCCTCGTTGAAGCCCGATTGGACGTGATTCGTGAGTTGAACAAGACGGGATTTATCTCTGAGATAGCCATTGAGGAGGCTCGAGTCAATGCTCGTGAGGTGCATCTCACCTGCGGCTATGAACCTGCTATACCTCAGCCTAATTCCGAGGAAGACGATGAGGGAGGTGTAGACCAGCTCGCGGATAGCGCTTGGTATGACTTTGCTTTTTAGTCGAGGCAAGGAAGGAAAGGATGATGGAGATCAACGTGGTGACGGACATTGAATATTTAGTTTTTTTGTTTTTGCTTAATTGTTGTTCTATACCTTTTGTTGGCGTCTTTGAACGTCTTTGTAAAAACTCTTTCTATGAATACAAAAGTCTGGTTTGGTTTCATATGTACCTATTTTGTTTTTATGCATTCTTGTGTTTTGCTTCTTCATTGTAATCTTCTATTCGGGTTTAGGCCGAGGGCCAATAAGTGTTGTTTGAACGGGTCGAGCATACAGTTGAGTTAGGTTGAGGCCGAGGGCCGATGGGAGTTGTTCGAGTTGATCGAACTCACTTTTCATTAAGTCGTGGCCGAGGGCCGATAAGAGTTGTTCGAGCTGGTCGAACTTACCTTTCATTAAGTCGTGGCCAAGGGCCGATAGGTGTTGTTCGAGTTGATCGAACGTACTATTTTGTTAAGTCATGGCTAGGGGACAATAGGTGTTGTTCGAGTTGATTGAATGTACCATTTTGTTAGGTCGTGGCTAGGGGCCTATAGGTGTTGTTTGAGTTTATCNGATCCTCGTTGAAGCCCGATTGGATGTGATTCGTGCGTTGAACAAGACGGGATTTATCTCTGAGATAGCCATTGAGGAGGCTCGAGTCAAAGCTCGTGAGGTCCGTCTCACCTGCGGCTATGATCCTGCTATACCTCAGCCTAATTCCGAGGAAGACGATGAGGGAGGTGTAGACCAGCTCGCGGATAGCGCTTGGTATGACTTTGCTTTTGGTCGAGGCAAGGAAGGAAAGGATGATGGAGATCAACGTGGTGACGGCCATTGAATATTTAGATTTTTTGTTTTTGCTCAATTGTTGTTCTATACCTTTTGTTGGCGTCTTTGAACGTCTTTGTAAAAACTCTTTATATGAATACAAAAGTCTGGTTTGGTTTCATATGTACCTATTTTGTTTTTGTGCATTCTTGTGTTTTGCTTCTTCATTGTAATCTTCTATTCGGGTTTAGGCCGAGGGCCAATAAGTGTTGTTTGAATGGGTCGAGCATACTGTTGAGTTAGGTTGAGGCCGAGGGCCGATGGGAGTTGTTTGAGTTGGTCGAACTCACTTTTCATTAAGTCGTGGATGAGGGTCGATAGGAGTTGTTCGAGCTGGTCGAACTTACCTTTCATTAAGTCGTGGCCGAGGGCCGATAGGTGTTGTTCGAGTTGATCAAACATACCATTTTGTTAAGTCGTGGCCAGGGGACAATAGGTGTTGTTCGAGTTGATTGAATGTACCATTTTGTTAAGTCGTGGCTAGGGGCCTATAGGTGTTGTTTGAGTTGATCGAACGTACCGTTTATTAAGTCGTGGCCAAGGGCCGATAGGTGATGTTTGAGCTAGTCGAACGTACCTTTTCTTTAAGTCGTAGCCGAGGGAAGATAGGTGTTGTTCGAGCTAGTCGAACATACCTTTTCAAGAGAGCTGTTTCAATGAACGTGTATCTTATTTACTTCAATATCATTTCTTTGATTATATCATTTTACCCTAAGGCAGCTTTTGGAGAAAATTACAAGTTTCGGGTGCCAGCTGGGGTCCTAGTCCCAGTCCTAGTATGTCTAGTCCTTTCATTGTGTGACTTGGATATTCTTGAGGAGTCGGGCAATGAAAAACATGTCTACTCTCACGTACTCCAACTCGAAGTCTCCCACTCGTCGCCTCATTAAAAACCTCCTTAAGAAAACCCTATTGGGACAAAACTCAAGTGAGGGAAAAAAGAGTACGACTTACGGGGCATTTCTTGTTTTTCAGAAGTTGAAGTACTTGAGGTGTCTGATATTCCATTTGTTTGGTAGGATCTTTCTTTCCATAGTTTCTAGTTGGAATGAACCCTTGTCCACTTTGCCTGTGATTTTGTATGGTCCGTCCTAGTTAATTCCTAATTTTCCCTCTCGCGAATCCCTGCCTGCTTGGGTCTTGGCTTTGAGCCCGTAATCTCTGATCTTGAGCAATTGTACCTTTGCCTTTCTATTGTAGAAGCGTTCTGCTTGCTGTTTCTGTGCGACCATTCTTATGTATGCCATATCTCATCTCTCTTTGACCTCATCGAGGTCTTGTCTCCTATTCACGTTATTGCTAGTGCCGCTTTCATGGGAGTACCTTAGGCTGGGTTCTCCGACTTTGACTGGTATGACCGCTTCCATATCGTAGACTAGATAATAAGGTGTTTCTCCTGTGTTCGTTTTCGGGGTTGTTCTGTACGTCCATAATACTTATGGGAGTATTTATGGCCATAGTCACTTTGTTGGAGGATTCTGCCTGGCCGTTGTGGGCCGGGTGGTAAGGAGTTGAAAGTATCCTTTTGATGCGCCATTTTTCGAGAAACTCTGTGGTTGTTCTTCCCGTGAATTGGGGCCCGTTGTCATAGCTTATCTCTTTAGGTAGGCCAAATCAGTAGATGACGTTTTTCCATATGAAGGAGATTACCTCTTGCTCACGAACTTGGGCGAATGCTCCTGCTTCCACCCACTTAGAGAAATAGTCAATTAAACCTAAAAGGAATTTTACGTTACCTCGTCCTGGTGGAAGTGGTACTACGATATCCATTCCCTTTTTAATAAATGGCCATGGAGAGGTGTCAGAGTGGTTGCCGTGGTCCTCGGCCCTTACGGATTTGACCAACATATCGTCGATGTATACCTCCATGGTTTTTCCGAGCTGGTGTTTCAACATCTTCATGACCAACCTTTTATAATTAGCCCATGTAACAATATGTTCCCCTATGAGTGATGGCATGACCCTATAACAATACGTTCCCCTATGAGTGATGAAAGTGGTCTTCTCTTGGTCATCTTCCTCCATGAGTATTTGGTTGTAGCCTGAATAGGCGTCCAGAAAGCTTAGTAGCTCATGTCCTATTGTTGCGTCGATGAGTTGGTCGATGTGTGTTAGTGGGAATGAATCCTTTGGGCATCCTTTGTTCAGGTCGGTGAAGTCCACACACATCCTCCTTTTCCCGTTCTTCTTTTTGACCATTACCATGTTAGCGATCCACTTAGGATATTTTGACTCCCTAATAGAGCCGTTGGCCAATAACTTTTCCAGCTCTTCGGGGACAGCCATATTAATTGTGGGGTTGAACTTTCATCGGACCTGCCTTATTGAGGGTTGTAGGGATCGACGCTCAGTCTGTGCATGGCTATCTCCTTGGGGATGCCTGGCATATCCTCATGGCTAAAGGCAAATAAATCTACGTTAGTTATTAATAATTCACTAAATTTATCTGGTCTTGGAGATTGCAGGTGATGCAGGCTTTTTGTTAGGGTCGGTGTGATCTAGCTGGACGGGATCAAGGTCTTTTATGGTTGATCTTGCGGCTTCGACCATTTCTGGGTCCATAATGACTTCTTTGGCTTCGTCATGTGGTGACCTCGATCATGTTGATTGCTATGCTTCGTTTTTCTTTTCTTTCTTTTTCTGCATTGTTGTAACATCGATGGCGATTCGATAGCATTCCCAGGATGTGTGTTGCTTTCCTCGTATGCTAAATATTCCCAGGTGTGTTGGGAATTCGATCACTTGGTACAAGCTGGAGGGGACTTCTCTCATGGGGTGTGTCCATGGACGTCCTACGATGGCGTTATATGTGGTGTCCTAGTCCATGATGTTAAATGTTTTTTCCAGAGTCACCCCACCGGTAAGACGGGGAGTGTGATCTCTCCCGAAGTCTGTTCAACTGCATTGTTAAAACCAGTTAGTGTAATGCAGTGTGACACTATCTTATCCTCAAGTCTCATCTGTGCGAGGACCCGAGGATAGATGATGCATTCCCCTCTTCCGTCGTCTACCATAATTCTCCTAATATCAGTATCTAATATTCGTAAAGTAATAACAAGTGCATCATTGTGAGGAAAAGTCAAACCGTCGGCATCTGACTCATCGAAGATGATACTTTTTTTGAGGTCGTCATATTATTCGTAGGTGATTGATCTTTTGAGTTTGTGAGTGGCGGTGAATTTTATGCCGATGATGGAGGCGTCGTCACTAACAACAATAATCATGTTGATGGTGCGCGCTGGTGAAGGCGGCTTTGGTAGGCATGGGCATTCTTGACCCTTTGCTAAAGTGTTCCTGCCTTTGTCGTTGAGTAACTTTTTAAGATATCCTTGTTGTAGCATGTTTGCCACTTCTAATCTTAGAGCATGACAATCTTCCATTTTATGTCCACGTTTGATAAGTGGGGATTTTGACTACTTATTAGCACCTTTTAGCTTTCACTTTAGCCCAAAAGCGTTTGATTATGTTTCCGAAAAATGATACAATATGCTTAATTGAAAAACTATTGGAAAATGCGCCACTAAGATGAAATCCAACTCATGAAGGAGTGATCTGAACTCAAGAACAAAAACAGGCACAGAAGCTCAAAGTGCAGACCGCAGAATATCATCTGTGGCTGCAGATTCTAAAGGCAGTTTAGCAGAGACAAGTGCAAAGTGCGGTCCGCACATGAAATGTGCGGCCGTAGAAGTTCAGAGAGTTCTCATTTCAAGCTAAAAGGAAGTGCGGACCACACAATTATTGTGCAGCCATAGAAGATCAGTTGTGCGGCCGCAACTGCATTTGTGCGGACCGTAGAAGAACCATGTGCGGCCGCACTCAGAAATGTGTGGACCGCAGAAAAGAGAGATATGCGGCCGCGGTTCAGAATTGTGCGGCCGCAAAAGTCCAATCCTGCCAAGCTAAAGAAAATTGCGGACCGCACATGGAATTGTGCGGCCGTAGAACCTCCGAAAGGGCAATTTTGTCCGAAAGTTTTAGCATTGTATAAATAGAATAGTTTCACTTTTCTAGGGCAACTTTTGTAACTTTTGACATCAGCAGCCGTTTACTTTGCTTCTTTTAGTAGTTTTAGCTATTTTGATATTTTTGAATATTAGTTGTATCATTTTAGTCATTAATATGGTTTTAATTATTACTTTTTCTTCTTTTTCTTCTAATTTAAGCATGAGTAGCTAGATTTTCACTAGGTTTGTGACCCAACACTAGTGTGTGAACTTGATGGGTGTTTGATTTATTGCTTGTTTATGGTTGGGTGTTGATTATCTAGCCTTGTTCTTGCTTTTAATTGAAGATTTAATGGTTACAAATATTATTTCATGCCTAATTGACTGGGTCTCTACTTGAAAAAGAGAGACTTAGTGTAGGAAAACTTGGCTAGCAAGGAATTGGGTCAATCGAGAGATTGATAAACCCAATTAAAGGGTTGAATCTAGAGATAGTAAAACCCGATTTGAGCTTATTATCAACTGCTTTGTTCAATACCCATTTGGACTTGAGAAAGCCAAATTGGGCAAAATCGCTCTCTGACCAAGAGGTATTGAGTGGGTATTTAAGTGTTGATGGCTATAATACACCCCAACTAATAAAACAAGCTTTAAGGCTTACAACCCATTAAGAGAACAACTAGGAGAAGGTCATAGCCCTAGGCCTTTTATATCATTTGAAAAACAACCAAAAACAATTTCCTAGGTAACATTCTTAGTTTGTAATCTTAGTTTACAATTAGACCTAGAAACAACCAAAGTTTGTGGAAGTGCAATTTGAGTTAATTCAAGCTCATACACTATAATATATATCCCTAAGACCCATCCATAGCTCCCTGTGGAAAATCGACCATGATTCCTAGTTGGGTATTACTATTGCATTGACCATTTTCATATACTCAAATAGAGGAGTGAAATTGGACGAGATCAATTTTTGGCACCGTTACCGGGGAGCTAAAAAGCGGTGGTAGCTATATATTTAGGTGTGTTTTTGAAATATCTTATTTTCCTTACTTGTTACTAATGTGTGGGTACTGTAGGTGCATTGATGGCAAACGACGAGTTCGGAAACATAGCCGTGGGGGATGTGGACGTTGATGATGATGCAATGGATGAGGTCTCTCTTGAACCTCAAGCCAATAGACGAGGGCGACTGCCTCAAGACAATGTGCTCGTTCCACCCCCACCTCCACCACGAGCGGCTCCACACCGGGTTTTGCCGAATGAAGGGTATGCAAGTGCTATAGTCCCACCCCGTATTAAGGCAGGCAACTTTCAAATAACCAATGTGATGCTCACTTTGCTCGAGCAACGAGGGTTCTTCACCGGTGCACCGGGTCAAAATGTATATAAACATTTGAAGGGGTTCGTTGATATGTGTTGGGGAAGAAAACAAACAAATGTCTCCGAGGATGCTTTGAGGCTAAGGCTTTTTCCATTCTCTCTATGGGGGAAAGCTTTAGATTGGTTGGAACATTTGCCAAATCATTCCATTCGTATGTGGGATGAACTTGCGGAGAAATTTATTTCAAAGTACTTCTCTTCCGGGCACATGGCTATT
>AWOL01S0071658.1:27795-48656 GCA_000715115.1 Nicotiana otophora | reverse complement strand
CAACCGGCTGGGCTCATGGTGCCCCCGGTGTCTGGAGTTCCTGTACCACTTGCTCTGGTGTGCGGGCAGCGGGAGTCTGAGCGCCTCCCCCGGCCTGTGAAGTGGTTGTTACCGTCGAAACAGAGACCGCCTGAGCAAGGCTGGTGCACACGGTCAGAATCTGAGCTAAGGCCTCCTGAAGGCCTGGAATCACGATGGGCACAGCAAGTACCTGAGCTGGTCCCGTTGGTGCATCCACAACTGGGACCTGATCCTGATCTGAGGCAACTGGTGGATCTGCAGGTACTGTCCTAGCTGCTGTGCGGGCTGCACCTCTGCCCCTACCGCAACCTCGACCTCTCGCGGCCCTGACTGGTGGTATTGGTGGCTGTCCATCCTGCCCCGTAGTACGCGTCCTCACCATATGTGAGAGAATTAGAGCAACAAAAATTTAGTTACCAGAATCAAAAGATTTACACGATAGGAATTTAAGAATATGAAGTTTCCTAATGGTTCGGCACACTCTCGAAGATAAGTACATACATCTCCGTACCGATCCACAAGACTCTACTAAACCTGCTCATGGCTCATGAGACCTATGTAACCTAGGCTCTGATACCAACTTGTCACGACCCAAAAACGACCGTCGTAATGGCGCCTATCGTGCAACTAGGCAAGCCACAACTCGACAATTTCAACACAGTAAACACTCTTTTAGAAATAACAGCGGAACAATTTATATTAAAGAAAAGCCATTTTAAAATAGAATTTAACCAAACTACGGTATAATTTATCCCAAAACCGGGGTGTCACTAAGTACATGAGCGTCTAAAATCAGAATACAGTCCACAACAATATCTAGAGAATAAAACTGAAAGTGCAGATAGAATAAGAAAGGGAAATTAAGGCCCGTGAATGCCATGTAGCTACCTCGATAGTCCCCGAACTCTGATGCGTCAATCAGTAGTCGCCGCCGTGACCAGGAACGCCTGGATCTGCATACAAGGTGCAGGGAGTAACGTGAGTACATCTAACTCAGTAAGTAACAAGTCCAAACTTTGGACTTAAAGGTAGTGACGAACTCAACTGGTACAAATAAAATGGAAATAACTGTGCAGAAACGTAGGCATGCTCTCAAATCACATAGGTAACTTAAACCGTAAAGTAACGCAAATCCGAACAATGTAATGAATATATCTCTGCATGCCAATGCACATACTATAAGTGATGCACTATGCTGATAGCCTCAAGGGCTCACACTCTCAATATCTCAACCACTCGATACTGTATATGGCCCACACGGCACAGGGAAGATCCATCCCAAAACATATACAACACTGACCATAGGTCACCCAGTACCGAGGAAAGGCAAATCCAGCCATGTGGAGAAAATCCATCTCCAGGTATCAAGTACTTCAGATAAGATCCATGTTCAGGGAAGATCCATCCCACAATAATATTAACCGCGCTCACTGGGGGTGTGTTACAGACTCCGGAGTGGCTCCTATAGCCCAAGCGCTATCATAAAATCTGTATAACTGCTGTGGCGTGCAGCCCGACCCCATAACTGTCACCATAATCAGGCTCTCAGCCTCACTCAATCATCAATCTCTCCAGTCTCACTCACGGGCTCACAATATCATGAAAACTAGCCCGGAACAATGATATGATGTATCGGTAAATAACAACTGAGACTGAGATATGATATGAAATGCATGAACATGACTGAGTACATAATATCAATGAAATCAGTGATATGACAGCAAGAAATGACCACTAGGGGTCCCAGCAGTACTGGCATAAAGCTTAAACATGATATCTAGCATGATTGATAGCTCAATTACTTAATCACAAGATAAAAACATGGATATCAACAAAATAGAGTCACTATACAGTGACATGGAATCAACCAGGCACAATTCTCATGGTGCACGCTTGTACGCCCGTCACTTGGCATGTGCGTTACCTCAATACCAATCGTAAAACACATAGTTTGGGGTTTCGAACCCTGAGAGCCAAGTTTGAAAGCGTTACTTACCTCAACTGCGCAAGATCCTACTCCGAAATGCCTTTGCCCCTCGAATCAGTCTCCAAATTCCCCAAATCTAGCCACAAGAAGTACGAGATAATTAATATAGGCTAAAGGGATCAATTTCCCGAGAAAGCTACAAATTATAGCCCAAAATTCGAAATCGGCTCAACCCGGCCCCGGAGCCCACGCCTCGAAATCCGACAAAAGTCACAAAATCCGAAAGTCCATTCACTCACGAGTCTAACCATACAAAATTTATCAAAATCCGACGCCATTTGGTCATCCAAATTCCCAAAATCTACTTTCCAATTCTCAAGCCCTAAACCCCCAAATTTCACTTCAAAATCTCACTAATTAGATGTGGAAATTAGTTGGGAAACACGTTTTATGATCCAAAAAGAGTACAAAAATCTTACCTCAATAATCACCTCAAAAAGCTTTGCCAAAATCGCCTAAGTCCGAGTCCAAAATGTTGAAGTAAGACTAAAATCGCGAACCCTTGCTTTTAAACCTTCTGCCCAGACTTTTCGCATCTGCGGACCTATTGTCGCACCTGCGATGCCGCACATGGGGAATTTTACTCGCAGGTGCGGTAATGAATTAAGGGGTTGGGTCCACATCTGCGAGCAAGGAGCCGCACCTGCGCGCCCGCTCCTGCGACCAAGGGACCATACCTGCGACCTTCACCGCTCCTGCGAACAGACCAACCGCAGAAGTGAGGCCGCTTCTGCGCAATTACCTCTGCACCTACGAACCCATCTTGGGCTGCCAAATCTCGCATCTACGCTCCTTCATCCGCACGTGCGAGTACGCACCTGTGGTCTCCCCACCGTAGGTGCGAAACTACCAGATATCAGAAAGCTTCAGCCATTTGTCGTAAGTCCAAATTCAAATCGTTAAGCATCCGAGACAGACTCGAGGCCCCCAAGACCTCAACCAAATATACCAACAAGTCTTAAAACACCATACGAACTTAATCGAGCCCTCAAAACACATCAAACAATAACAAAAACTTGAATCACCCTCCAATCCAAACTTAATGAACTTCGAAATTTTCAAATTCCACAAACGACGCCGTAACCTATCAAACCATGTCCGATTGACCTCACATTTTTCACACAAGTCATATTAAACATTACATACCTACTCCAACTTCCGGAATCGAAATACGACCCCGATATCAAAAAGTCAACCCCTGGTCAAACTTCCCAAAAATTTAACTTTCGCCATTTCAAGCCTAAATTAGCTACAGACCTCCATTCACAGTCAGGACATGCTCCTAAGTCCAAAATCACCCAATGGAGCTAACTGAACCAATGGAACTCCATTCCGGAGTTGTCTTTACACAGTTCTAACTACGGTCAAAATCCTAAGACTTAAGCTTTCGGTTTAGGGAGTACATGTCCCAAAACATTCTTAAACCAAAAACAAGACCTCCCAGCACGTCACCTAAGCAGAAACAGACACGGGGAAAGCAGAAAATAGCAGATCAACGCTATTACTCTCAAAATGACCGGCCGGGTCGTTACATCATATTTTCCTATTTTCCCCTATTTCTATTCATTAAAAAAACCTTAACAAACGCTTATTTAATTTTTCCTCACCAACAGTGGGCTCTTTACTCTCCTAACCATAACTGACCTCTTCCTTCTTCCTTTCTCTCGCTTACCACGGTTATAACGTCTATTCTCGAAAAAAAAACCTCCTTCTCTTCTCCCTCTGTCTTTGATTTTCAATTCTCTCAAGTTTTTAGTCTTCTAATGTTATTGAATAATTATTATTTTTTCCCCTCATCCAATTCAAGATTTATTTTTTGTAACAACTGTGAATATTATTACCATACCAGCCAACATGAGCATCAATGCACCTAAAAGAGCACCTAAACACGCATCTACCTTTGAGGAAGGTTAATGTGTGGAAAATTTAGGCCTCCAGAATAACACTAAGTACACAGAATTCTTTGTAAAACAACATTCCTACTACTAGATTTTCTTTACATACTAAGGAATTCTACTCTATCTACTAATTCTTTTTTTTTTATCGGATCTATAATTGTCTCAATATGTACATTTTAACTCCTGAAAAGGATCCAGTTCCTCTATAACGACTTGATCGGTCGTTTTGAGCTCCAGCACATCGTTCAGCGATTTGAGGCCTTGAGTAGTTTCACTTAAAGTATTATGACTTGTACGCGTGGTCGGAATTGAATTTCGGAAGTTCAGAGATGATTTGGAAAGAATTGACCAAGGTTGGATTTCGAGTAAACAACCTCAGAATTGGGATTTAAAGGTTTCAACAGGTTCGTAAGATAATTTTGGACTTGGGCATATGTCTGGATCAGGTTTTGGATGACCCGGGTACGTTTCAGCGCCTATTGTGGAAGTTGGCATTTTGGAAAAATTTTATAAATTTGGGTTGAAGTGCATTTCAATGTTATCGATATCTATTTGGAATCCCAAAACTTAAAATAGCTCAGTATGGAAATTCTGGTATTGGGAGCACGTCCGAAAGTGGATTCGGAGGTCCGTAGGTTATTGTAAGGTAATTTGGCGAAAGTTAGAAATTTGAAGGTTTTTGAGAAGTTTGACCGAAAGTGGACTTTTTGATATCGGGGTCAGATTTTGATTCTGGAAGTTGGAGTAGGTCCGTGATGTCAATTATGACTTGTATGCAAAATTTGAGATTAATCGGACGTGATTTGATAGGTTTCGGCATCGATTGGAGAAGTTTGGAATTTCAAAGTTCATTAAGTTTGGATTGGAGGGTGATTCGTAGTTTTGATATTGTTTGGCATGGTTTGAGGCCTCGACTAAGTTCGTAATGTATTTTGGGATGTGTTGGTATGTTTGGTTGAGGTCCCGAGGACCTCGGGTGGATTCCGAATGGTTAACGGATCGAGTTTGGACTTGGAAGGAAACTTGAAGCATCTGTCTTTTGGTGCAACCGCACCTGCAAGGTTTTGGCCGCAGGTACAGAGCCGCAGAAGCGGGCAAGAGGGTCGCAGAAGCGATTTTGGCTGAGGTAGGTTGGGACTGCAGGTGCGGTCGAGTTTCGCAAAAGCGGGACCGCACCTGTGCACGTGGAGTCGAGCTTGAACCACACCTGCGATGGAAATTCCGCAGGTGCAAAAGCGAAGAGTCGGGCTGGGCAGTGTCATTTTAAGACGAGATCTGGCCATTTTCCTCCAGTTGTCTTTTGGATGGGCGATTTTTGGAACTCTTGGAAGGGGGATTTTCGTCATCTATGTCAAGGTAAGTGATTCCCACATATTGTGAGTTAAATACATGGTTTATATAAGGATTTAAACTTGAAAAATTTGTAGAAATTTGGGATTTTTGTTAGAAAACTTAGAAATTGATATTTTTGGATTTTGACCGCGAAATTGGACATGGAATTTGGAATAAATTATATATTTGAGTTCGTGGTGTCATGGGTAAAGTTTATCTTCGAACATTTTCAGAATCCGGGCACGTGGGCCCGTGGGTGATTTTTATCGACTTTTCAAACGGAGTTAGGAATTGCTGTAAATTGAATTATAATGAGTATTAGAGTATATATTTATGGGTTTACACATTTATTGACTAGTTTTGGAGCGTTGGGCATCGGTTGGAGTTGTTGGAAGGGCTTGGGAGCCGGTTATGGAATTTCGGAGCGAGGTAAGTCTCTTTTCTAACCTGGTAAGAGGGAATCTATCCCATAGGTGAACATAATAATATGTGTTATTATTTGTGGGGGCTACGTACGTACGAAGTGATTAGAGTCCGTATGTAGCTACTATTCCTGTTTGTGTCCGGGTAATTTTAGGTTTACACCATGCTTGTGGACACCGTTATTTGTTTATATTTGTTAACTGTATCAAATGGAACTAAGTTGAGGAGTTTTAAGGATTTAAAAGCTTCGAGTCGAATTGTCTTTATTTTGAAAAGAATCAAGAAAGGGTTATGATTTATTGATAATTTATATTTGACCGCGTCGCATGTATGATTCGCGAGCGGGGTAATAGATGCATCTATGATTTGCACCGTTCGACCCTCGACAGTGCATAGTTTACATTTATGTTATATCGGGCCGAAGTTTCTCGGTGGTATTCATGTGTGATAATAGAACTGGAAGTTCCTTTTATAATTGGTATAAATTTATTATTTGAAGGATTATTTGTTTTAAATGAAGGAAGTGAATTGGGTCCTTAAATAGGGTGATGAATTGTTCAGTTATTTCTTGTTCTGAGTTTTATTGTTATATATATCATGCTTAATTAGAATTTCATATTATCATATTGTTGGCACTTAGTAAGTGTCGAAGTCGACCCCTCGTCACTACTTCTTCGAGATTAGGCGGGATACTTACTGGGTACGCGTTGATTTACGTACTCATGCTACACTTGCTGCACGTTTTTGTGCAGGTGCATATATGTCTAGTGGCCTCGTGGGCGCAGAGGCGCGATTATTGCGGGGACTTAGGTGAGATGCATTCCACGTTATGAGTCCACAGCCAGCAGAGTCTCCTTCAGAGTATTTATATTTTTCTGTCCAATTTGTATTTCGGACAGATGTTGTATTTTATTTTATATTCCTAGTTGATGCTCATGCACTTGTGAAACCGGGGTTTGGGCGATTATGGGTTGCACTGTGTTAGAATTTTTAAAGATATTATTATTTATTTTATAAACTCTATCTTTTACTATTAATTGAATGAAATACGATTTCAGAAATATTAAAAATGAGAACCAAATTAAGTATTTATTTGCGTCTTGCCTGACCGCGGTGTCCGGCGCCATCACGACCTTTAATGGATTTTGGGTCGTGACAACATGGTATCAGAGCACTAGGTTCGCTTAGGTCTCACGAGTCATGAGCGAGGGCAGTAGAGTCTTGCGGATCGGTACAGAGACGTCTGTACTTATCTTCGAGTGGCTACAAGACTGTTAGGAGCACTTACCTTCTTGATTCCTCATCATGCGGTTCGATTCCTTTGAGGCTTATGCCTTCATTCCATTCCTATTCAGTCTTATACGATGTGAAGCGCTTGTTATAAATTGGGAATCGAGGAATTTTAATGGTACTACAGATGTGGTGCAAGATGTTTCTCCCTGTGTATTTGATTGGGCTATTGTCGTCGCCTTGCGAAAGGCCGTTCTGTCGTTGCAGCTCGGTATCAGTATTACCTAAGGTTTTGAGGCTTGGCATGGATTGTTATGACGATTCGTGCGTTACTATCACACCGTGTTTGTGTAATGGTAGGATGCTTGTCTATGCGTCGAAGCAGCGAATGACTTGGAATGAGGTTTACTCAGCGCATGATTTAGATATCCAGTATTTAATTTCCGGCAAATGCAAGGCTATCGGACTATGAATGTTTAAGTTTGGGTTGACGGAGTAACGAGACTTGGTATTTCGAGCATGGTAGAATTTTCATCTGTGATGTGGTATCGTCGCCCTGGATTGAATGTGTTAAGTTCGCTGATGTTATGGCCTTCATCAATTTGCCTTCGGGAAGGGTGGTGTGAAATAGTGACGGGGAAGTGGCTATCAGAGATCGCAGTGTGCGGTGGTTCAGGATTTAATCGGTGGTCCGGGTGTTGAGGGTTCAAGGAAGATGATCTTCGAAAATGTTTAAAGTTGGTAGCGATCGATTGGTTCAAGTGCTACAGAGGTAGATTTTGAATTAAGTTAACAATTGGGAGCGAAGGATGAGGAAGAACATGTGGGAGGTGCCTTGCGGTGGTTAAATTTCTAGAAGGCCAAGTGTGAGAAACAGAGTCGAGTAGTTGCTTAAAGGAGATGGTTTGACCAAAGTGGGAGAGTGGCAGAATAGCAGATGGGTTCTGTGGTAGGATAACTATATACCTTGGGAAAAGTTTAGAGTGATTTGGAACTCATGGTGGACAGTGACTAAGTCTACGAACTTAATTTGGAATATTGGCTTCTATACGGAGAAGGGTTGGATACGACGGAAAAGAGTTACATGACATGAAAAAGGATATAACATGACTTTGGATTGGGATGTATCGTCGCTCATTTAGTTGATGTCAATAACGGGCTTGTATGGCTGGCGAATGAGCACGGGCTCAGGATGGTTTAAGGATTTCATAGTGATTGTACTCGGTGCAGCGTTGTTAGAAGATGTCGGCATGGAATTTCCACATGTGGGTTATTTCTAGTGGGCAGATTAACTGTTGTGTGGTGTTGATGAAACTTCTATGAAGAAGTTTACTGGCTATCCGGTAAGAGGTCGTATATGTAAATGTGGCTAGTGATTCAAGGCGTTCATGAAATGGTTAATAGGAAGATTTCGAGGAATTTGGCGGGTCGATTGCGCAAGGTCATGTCAGTAATGAAGAAGGAATCTTGGTAGGTTCCAAAGTTATGTAATGGTAGCTTCAGGCTAAGTAAGAGAGCCCCACCGTCTATGATTGGATTACATGGTTATCTGTTTGTGAGATTTCTGGTTAGTGGCATGTTAGTGGGTTATTACGACTAAAGAAAGAGGATATTAGTGGCGATTTGAGCCAATGATTTGAGGAATGTGTGCTCTAATTGGCCTTATCGATTCTTGTTCAGGCTTAGGGAAGACTCAAAGTTTATGCTTTGTATAGATATGATTTACAAGGAAAGTGATTCAACCGGGTACTTCTTTGAGAGGGTGTTCATGTGCTAGCAGACCCTTGGAGTTTGATCATAATTGGGAACAAATCAGAGTGGATGACTCTCAACAATGGTTCTAGTGGGTTCAAAGTACGGTGCCTAAGGATTTCGAGCCAGTAGTATGGTTAAGTATTGAGCTTTTGTAGCGGATTATGAAAAATAGCTTGGAGTGTTCTATGTTATCTCCGGTCTGCATTGTGGCATTGGAGGAATGGGAGAAAATAACTTCAGATTCATAGAGGGACTTTCAGAATGGGTGTACCAGTTGAAGACGTGAATATGCACACAAGGAGGGCATGAGATGGTTCGTGGGTTTTGGAGACAATGTGGTCTCGTGAAATAGGGTCACTCAGGATGAGTGCGTATTGTGTTCGTTATGTTGATAAAGGAGTTGTTGATATTTCTAAGGAAGATCCAGAGTAAATTAGAAGAAGTCAGATTCGGTTAGCAATGGTTGAATTGGCATGATGATGGCAACGATCAGTTCCTTCAGGGTGTTAAGTATACCTGTGATTTATGGCGGTACGTGCAAGGTTTGACGGCCGCCGTAATTGATCTTATTTGGAATTATGGCCTATTATGTGTAGATGGAGCCCGAAAGAATTGTGGTGGTTTAAACCACCGCTCGAGATTTGTATTTTCTACGGTTATGGGAATTCAGTCATGTGGGGCAATGGTTCTCCTGAAATGAGTTAAGTGAGAAGTTTCTATATGATGAAGTGTGTACCCTATTGATGGTTCGAGAGTTATGATGAAATTCTGGTACTCTTGTGTATTGGTATGTTAGGTGCAGTGAGTGGCGTGGGAATTGGAAGTTGAGGATCAAGGTTGCAGTTGATGTCGACAAGAATGTAACGAGCTCGGATGAGCAGGGAAGAATTCAGATGTTAAGAGTGAGCTGGTACTGCCTTTAGCGTCACCTGAGATCGGTGTCCTGTGTAAGGGGCTTTGTGTACTGATTTGTAGCTTCTTGGTTTGCTTTACAACATTAGTGTGACCGGTGGTATGGATGTGCAAACTTGTTACCTTGTGCGGAGGGTCGTAGGAGTATATCCCACAGAAGATTGTATAAGTGTGGCATGGGGTCACTTGATTGATTAAGGATTTAAAACCAAGTGTGGAGATTTTTGGTACTATCGCTAATGTGAAAATTTATGCTTGAAGGGGGCTCGGTTCGTTTGGTTGTGGACTGTGGAAGTGTGTTCTGGATCTGATGGTTATTCTTGTGTGTCAGGGGTTATTATGGATCCTTGAAAGGTTATTAGCCCAGTGCGGTATGATTAGAATCGACTTGAGGTCTATGGATGGATCTAAATGTGAATGTGGGCTCTATATCAGTCCGGATGTGTTCATTTCAGCATAGCGCTGTTTTCAGAGGGGTCTTCGGGCCTTGGATGTTATTTCTGTTGTCGGCCTTTCCGTGTTGTCCCTATTGTGCCATGTGGGTTGTGAGGCGGTTTGATTATTTGCACTCGTATTGAGATCCCGTATAGTTGTGGTATTATATGAGTAGGATGGCTCTCGAGATGCAGGTCATTTATCGCACCTAAGTCGTGCTTGAGTTTTGTTGCTTATGACGCTACCCGTCTCCCCAGGATCTGTATTATGCACTTGGCGTGCTTATGGTTGATATTCAGGCATTTCGTAAGTATGAGCGTTACGGTTCGAGGTATGTTTTCCTTAGATTGTTATGTGTGGATCGGGTAGCACGCTACCACAGATATGTTATTTGGATCGGGTGGCACGCCGCCACGGGTATCATGTATGGATCTGGTTGCACACCGCAATAGTATGTTATTGAGTACAGTTTCCCATATCTATTATTGCATGTTTTGCTTCTCATTTCCTCAGGAAGGTTCATAATATCCTTTCGGTTGTTTAATTAGTTACGTGGGTTGAGTAGTTCTTTCCAGAGTTCGTTTTTCCTTATGTATCACATTCGAGTTTGTAGTTTGTTAGCACATTGTGGCATCATATGAGATTTTGGCAGTGTCTGAGGTGGCTTATTGCCTGAATAGCTTGTACTGGGTGAGACAAGATTATTGGACCCGAGATCAGTGCGATCAGATTTATATGAGGCATATTAAAGAATAAATATTTTTATTCAGTCGAGAATGAGGTAATGGTTCTTGTCGGGAGGAGAGACTCCATAAATTGTAATTCGTCAGGTGGCTATGAGTTCTACACATCTTCTCTGTCGTGGCATTTCAAGAATTGGAACAAGACTTATATGTGTCATGAGGTGTGTTGTAAGCATCGGATTCGTGGGATTTCGGCTATTGTTGTCAGAGGATGTTATTATGGTCATGTGAGTTGCACAGTACGTGGTATGAATTCAGTAAAGGTATGCAATCATATATTGATGCATCGTGTAGTGATCGATACAGTGTTCGTATGTTGGAAACAGACATGGTAGAGGATTTCAGATGTTGGAATTTGGCTCTAAGACTTACTTGACAAAATAAAGAGAAAGACCTTCAGATTGGCTCGAGCTAATGTGCTCAGCTGGGTTGTGGTAGCACGTATAGGTGCACGAGGTGTTAAACAGTGATTTCAGACAACTCCGGAGCAGTTCTTAGCACGTTTGCGGTCGAACGTATGTTTAAGTGGGAGAGAATGTAACGACCCGACCGGTCGTTTTGGGCTCCAACGCGTCGTTCAACAGTTTGAGACCTTGAATAGTTTCACTTTAGGTATTTTGACTTGTACCCGTGGTCGGAATTGAATTTCGAAAATTCAGAGACGATTTGGAAAGCAAATTCTCATTTCGGAAGCTTTAACTTGGAAGAATTGACCAAGGTTGGATTTTAAGTAAGCGACCTCAGAATCGGGATTTGAAGGTTCCAACAGGTTCGTATGCCGATTTTGGACTTGGACGTATGTCCGGATCGGGTTTTGGATGACCCAGGTGCGTTTCGGCGCCTATTGTGGAAGTTGGCATTTTGAAAGAATTTCATAAATTTGGGTTGAAGTGCATTTCAATATTATCGATGTCCGTTTGGGATCCCGAGACTGGGAATAGCTCAGTATGGCGATTCTGGTATTGGGAGTGCGTCCGAAAGTGGATTCGGAGGTCCGTAGGTCATTGTATGGTAATTTGGCGAAAGCTAGAAATTTGAAGGTTTTTGAGAAGTTTGACCGGGAGTAAAATTTTTGATATTTGAGGCCTCGACTAAGTTCGTAATGTATTTTGGGACGTGTTGGTATGTTTGGTTGAGGTCCCGAGGACCTCGGGTGGATTTCGAATGGTTAACGGATCGAGTTTGGACTTGGAGGGAAAACTGAAGCATCTGTCTTCTGGTGTAACTGCACGTGCGAGGTTTTGACCGCAGGTGCGGAGCCGCAGAAGTGGCCAAGAGGGTCGCAGAAGTGGTTCTGGCTGAGGTAAGCTGGGACCACATCTACGGTCGAGTTTCACAGAAGCAGGACCGCACCAGCACACGTGGAGTCGCAGAAACGAAGGCGCAGAAGCGCATAAGGGGCGCAGATGCGGGGGCTGTTGGGCGAGCTTGAACCGCACCTTCGATGGAATTTCCGCAGGTGCGGAGCCGCAGAAACGGCTGTTGGACCGCAAAAGCGAGAAGTCGTGCTGGGCAGTGTCATTTTAAGACAAAATTTGGCCATTTTCCTCCATTTTTCTTTTGGATGGGCGAATTTTGGAGCTCTTGGAAGAGGGTTTTCGTCATCTATATCAAGGTAAGTGATTCCCACATATTGTGAGTTAAATACATGGTTTATATAAGGATTTAAACTTGAAAATTTGTAAAAATTTAGGATTTTTGGTAGAAAACCTAGAAATGGATATTTTTGGGTTTTGACCACGAAATTGGACATGAAATTTGAAATAAATTATATATTTGAGTTCGTGGAGTCATGGGTAAAGTTTATCTTCGAATCTTTTCAGAATTCGGGCGCGTGGGCCCATGGGTAATTTTTATCGACTTTTCAAGGAGAGTTAGAAATTATTGTAAATTGAATTATAATGAGTATTAGAATATATATATATATATATATTTATGGGTTTACACATTTATTGACTAGTTTTGGAGCGTTGGGCATCGATTTGAGTTGTTGGAAGGGTTTGGGAGCCGGTTATGAAATTTCGGAGCAAGGTAAGTCTCTTTTCTAATCTGGTAAGAGGGAATCTACCTCATAGGTGAACTTAATTAATATGTGTTGTTATTTGTGGGGGCTACGTACGCACGAAGTGACGAGAGTCCGTACGTACCTACTATTCTTGTTTGTGTTCGGGTAGTTTTAGGTTTACACCATGCTTGTGGACACCGTTATTTGATTATATTCGTTAACTGTAACAAATGGAACTGAGTTGAGGATTTTTAAGAATTTAAAAGCTTCGAGTCGAATTGTCTTTATTTTGAAAAGAATCAAGAAAAGGTTATGATTTATTGATAATTTATATTTGACCGCATCGCATGTATAATTTGCGAGCGGGGTAATAGATGCATCTATGGTTCGCGTCGTTCGACCCTCGGCAATGCACAATTTATATTTATGTTGGATCGGGCCAAACGTCCTCGGTGCTATTCGTGTGTGATAATAGAACTGGAAATTTCTTTTAGAATTGGTATAAATTCATTATTTGAAAGATTATTTGTTTTAAATGAAGGAAGTGATTTGGGTCCTTAAATAGGGTGATGAATTGTTCAGTTATTTTTTGTTCTGAGTTTTATTGTTATATATATCATGCTTAATTAGAATTTCATATTATCATATTGTTTGCCCTTAGTAAGTGTCGAAGTTGACCCCTCGTCACTACTTCTTCGGGGTTAGGCGGGATACTTACTGGGTACGCATTGATTTACGTACTCATGCTACAGTTGCTCTACGTTTTTGTGTAGGTGCATATATGTCTAGTGGCCTCGTGGGCGCAAAGGCGCGGTTATTGCGGGGACTTGGGTGAGCTGCATTCCACGTTACGAGTCCGCAGCCAGTAGAGTCTCCTTCAGAGTATTTATATTTTCCTGTCCAAGTTTTATTCCGGACAAATATTGTATTTTATTTTATATTCCTAGTTGATGCTCATGCACTTGTGACACCGAGTTTTGGTCGATTATGGGTGACACTGTATTGGAATTTTTAAAGATATTATTATTTATTTTGTAAACTCCATNGTAATTTTTATCGACTTTTCAAGGAGAGTTAGAAATTATTGTAAATTGAATTATAATGAGTATTAGAATATATATATATATATATATTTATGGGTTTACACATTTATTGACTAGTTTTGGAGCGTTGGGCATCGATTTGAGTTGTTGGAAGGGTTTGGGAGCCGGTTATGAAATTTCGGAGCAAGGTAAGTCTCTTTTCTAATCTGGTAAGAGGGAATCTACCTCATAGGTGAACTTAATTAATATGTGTTGTTATTTGTGGGGGCTACGTACGCACGAAGTGACGAGAGTCCGTACGTACCTACTATTCTTGTTTGTGTTCGGGTAGTTTTAGGTTTACACCATGCTTGTGGACACCGTTATTTGATTATATTCGTTAACTGTATCAAATGGAACTGAGTTGAGGATTTTTAAGAATTTAAAAGCTTCGAGTCGAATTGTCTTTATTTTGAAAAGAATCAAGAAAAGGTTATGATTTATTGATAATTTATATTTGACCGCATCGCATGTATAATTTGCGAGCGGGGTAATAGATGCATCTATGGTTCGCGTCGTTCGACCCTCGGCAATGCACAATTTATATTTATGTTGGATCGGGCCAAACGTCCTCGGTGCTATTCGTGTGTGATAATAGAACTGGAAATTTCTTTTAGAATTGGTATAAATTCATTATTTGAAAGATTATTTGTTTTAAATGAAGGAAGTGATTTGGGTCCTTAAATAGGGTGATGAATTGTTCAGTTATTTTTTGTTCTGAGTTTTATTGTTATATATATCATGCTTAATTAGAATTTCATATTATCATATTGTTTGCCCTTAGTAAGTGTCGAAGTTGACCCCTCGTCACTACTTCTTCGGGGTTAGGCGGGATACTTACTGGGTACGCATTGATTTACGTACTCATGCTACAGTTGCTCTACGTTTTTGTGTAGGTGCATATATGTCTAGTGGCCTCGTGGGCGCAAAGGCGCGGTTATTGCGGGGACTTGGGTGAGCTGCATTCCACGTTACGAGTCCGCAGCCAGTAGAGTCTCCTTCAGAGTATTTATATTTTCCTGTCCAAGTTTTATTCCGGACAAATATTGTATTTTATTTTATATTCCTAGTTGATGCTCATGCACTTGTGACACCGAGTTTTGGTCGATTATGGGTGACACTGTATTGGAATTTTTAAAGATATTATTATTTATTTTGTAAACTCCATCTTTTACTATTTAATTGAAGGAAATATGATTTCAGAAATATTAAAAATGAGAACCAAATTAAGTATTTATTTTCGGCTTGCCTGACCGCAGTATCCGGTGCCAACACGACCTTTAGTGGATTTTGGGTCGTGACATTCTCGCCCTCCATGTATGGTAAATTATTGCTCCCCGGTCTGCTGCTAATAACTCTTTTGTGACCTTATGCCAATTCTTCTCCCTGATTATTTCCATCACCAATTTCACCTCTCCAGCTTGGAGCTGGATGCCCAACCAGTCTCCTAATGCACATCGTAGTTTCCCAGACCATTCACAATCTGCAAACAAATGCTAAGCTTCTGAGGCAATTAACACATATTATTTCCACTTTATCAATCCTACAACTCTGTTACCAACGTACTACTCTCATCAGGAACTATAAGTAACATACCTTGCCTGTGATTATGTAAATTTTGTTGTGGCTTCTGTGTATTTTGTTAATTTTATCCTTCCTTTTTACTTTGATAGGATATCAAAAAGGGATTCCTTTTGTGTCACATGTCTGCCATTCTATTGCTCTGAAATTCTTTTGGTCAAATCATGATAATTTGGCAAATTAGAAGACGGATAATGATTTGGTATTACTTTTCTTTTTAATATTCATGATTCATCTGATGGCCATTCTTGTGAAGTTTCTGTTTCTTCGAGAGCTCAGGGCGTGAATCAATTCATATCTTTTACGACACGTGATTGACATATAGAATAATTTCATTTATGTGTAATCAAGAATGTGGTGGTTCATCTAATAATATCCATTTGAGCAAGAAGCTCATATACCTGATGAAAAACTTAAAATTGTTAGTTAAATGCTTGAGCAATAACATGCTAAAAGAGGTACTGTATGATATTAATTTATATATGAAATTCAGATTTTGTTAGCACCTTTTGTTGTTTGTGATTAGGGATGTTCATGGATCGGTTTGGGTCGGTTAAGTCGGTTTTTCAAATATTGGAACGAAACCAAACCAATTAAGTTGGTTTTTTATCGATTCAATTTTTGTCGATTTTTCGATTTTTTCGGCTATTTATCGGTTTTTTCTTAAATATGAGACATACACTACCAAATGCATATTCCGGTAACTACATTTTCAACGTAACACTATCAAACCAATTGGTCTTTGAGAAATCTATCATTTACCAAGATATATTGATGATAATTGACTCAAATAGTGATGAATAATTTAAGTACTCAATTAAAAATCGATTATTTTTAACATGAAATAAATTCTTGTATTTAGCAAAAGAAAACTACCAATCAAACTAGAAGGCAAGTAATTAGATTATTATAATATCAAAGAACTAGACTAAAAATACAAATGACTAATATGTATCATAAAATTTTAAAAACTTTATGTAAAAATATACATATATATAAGTGTTTAATAAATTTAAATAGCTACTTTTATAGTCAATTTGGTTCGGTTTTTTCGGTTATTTGTTGATTAAAATCAAAACCAAACCAAATTTGATCGGTTTTTAAAATTTAAAACCAAAACCAAACCAACCCTAAAAAGCCTAAAAAGTATCGATTTTTTTAGTTGGTTTGGTTCGATTTTTCGGGTTTTTATGAACACCCCTATTTGTGATCAATGTTTTTTCCTTTCATATATTTTTGTTGACTTTGGAAACATCTGAAGAGAGTAACAAGATAGAAAGGTAAAAGATGAAGAAACCTTTTCTACTGCGGCATTTTCAAACCTTTTGCAGGGCATGCATTGCTGTATTTCTCAAGGGATATTCTAATATAGAATTAATGTTCACTATCAAATGTTGTTGGGTATTTCTAGTTGATGTCATCCTTTACTATTATTACATTACATACTGTATGATGTGTGATTTTACTGTCTGATTCTCGCTTCCTGTAGAAAAGATCTATTCCAAGCAAATTAGATTTTCTAAAAATGTTTTAGATGTATGAATAAGAAGTAAAGCATACCTAAAGGAGGCAGCATAGCCTTTAAATCCTGCCAACGCTCTTACCTAACTTGCTTTTCTCTTTCACGTGCAGCAGCGATATGCTCTGTTTCTCTATGGAATCAAAGTGTGTTTCTGGTATTGAAATTCAAAAACCTTGGTACCGTTCAGGTGAGGGAAAAACCTTCCTCTTCACATTTTTCTCTATCTGTTCTTTATATGCATTTAGTACTCTAGATTTTATAAGTCTGATTTTGATTCATCTAAAATATTGATATCTTGAACCTAACTTGTTTTGAAGCTAAGATTTTTATTGTAGGTGTAAGAGTGATGCTAGAGCTTTGCCTAATGGAGCTGAGGATGCAGTAAGTGAAGCATCTCGGAATAAGCTTCTATAAGTCGTGGTAGTTTCTCTTCCCTCATGTAGTGAATAAATATAAATGACATGCAATAATTTTATGTAAAGTTATATTTTCTCAATCAGTTTGCTGTTTGATTTCTTAAAAATTGAAAGAAGGATGGAAAGAAGCAGAGAAGCAAAAGGTAGATAGACTGGTAATACGAATAGTTATAACCAGTCTTCTTTCTTAATTTTTTCTCTTTTTGTTTGTAAGTATGTTTGGTAAAAAGAGTAGTTATACTCATTGTTGTCTTTCTTGCTGTAGCATCCTTCATCATCAGCCACTCCAAAAACTCCATCAACAGTCGAAATAAGAGGAGTACTAAATGGTTAGGAAATATAGTACCTCTTGTGGTGCCAATCCACCTAAGAAGCTTAAGAAGATGGAGGTTATCCAGCAAAGAAAGTACCTATGTTAGCTTCAGAGAGTACGCAATAAAGAGAAAATCAATGGGAAATTGGTGCTTATACATTGAACACTGCAAGTGCATCACAATATACATATATATATAATATATAATTGTGGTAAATAGAAGTATGAGGTGACACCCTCTTTGGCCAACAAACTCACTTATCTTTTTTCTTCTTTTTTTGAGTTTTTCCTCTCATTTTTGCATTTATCTTATTTTTAGTAGCCCAATAATCTCTATAAGACTAGCAATAAAGTCAGCAATTTACCCCAAATATCAGTATTAATCAACAGAGAAGAAGATTCAGTTTCTCTTTAATTTTCTCTTCAAATTTTTTTATTTCAATCAATAATTTACCCTTTTGAAATGGTAAAATATGAAGAGGTTGATAGTACCTCTTAATTCTCATTAAAGAATCACTCTATTTCTAACCTAGCATATTTTGCTTTTCGTAATTTGTTTTGTTCTGTTCTTCTTTTTATTTTTTCTTAAAGGTTCTCACATGTACTCAAATTCTTCCTTCATTTTCCTTTGTTTTAATATCCATATTTAGTGACAAAATCATCGGTGCGGTATTGATCAGATTGATTCGGTTTGATTTTGCCTATTTTTATCCTTTACACATAATTAGAGAGATTGTTTGCATCATGTGGTCTCTCGATGGTAATCTTGCCATCGCTATAATCCCTAAAGCGATATTTAATTATGCTTAAAGTATGTAGTAGTATTTTTCCTTCATCTAAAAAAAAATAAAGATATGCATTATTCTTCTCAATGAGACACTCTAAAGTTTTACCCGTTCTAGCGTTATAGTCCAAGTCCAGTCTTCATTCGTTGATAAATATTTTTCTGTATTCAGGTTACCTCTATTTTCAATGGAACTAATTGCTTAGCTCTCCTTTTGATCATATTTTCTCTTGCACTACTATTACTGTGTACTCAAGAGGATACTATTACTCAATATGATATATCTTTATTTTATCATTTTCCTCATTTTTTAACGTTTCTCTTTAATTTTTTATTTAATCCTATTGCAAGAATAAGAGTTTAAACTATTGTTATTTTTCTCTCTTTTTTTGTGTAGTAAAAAAACAATATTTATATGTTGTCTAATGACTACAAATAGTTACTCCCTCCGTTTCAATTTATATGAACCTATTTCTTTTTTGGTCCGTGCCAAAAAGAATGACCTCTTTCCTTATTTGGAAATAATTTACCTTTATGCAATGATTTATACCACACAAAATATATGTGCCTCATTTTACACCACAAGTTCAAAAGTCTTTTCTCTTTTCTTAAACTCTGTGCCCAGTCAAATGAGTTCACAGAGGGAGTATTATTTTTCCTTTTACTAATTTTCTGCACGAGGAGCAATGTTAGTATTATCAAATGATTATAAATAATTGCATTTGGTGAAGAGGATAAGAAAATGAAGGAAATAGAAGAGGGAGCCGAGAAATGGATGAACATTGAATACAAAGTGCAGAGCGAAGAGGGATCGAGTGAGGGCATCAAATACTTATGTTTGTAAAACAACATATAACATCATTGTCTTTTTTAGATGACCACCTTATTATCTCTATAGATCAAGCTAGAAAGACTTTAGTATTCGATTTAAGTCTAAAAAACTTCGGTTATATTTTTGACAATTAGTACTATGGTTTACTTTTACGAATGAAACTGTAAATGCTACTAATATTTTATTAACTTATATGTATATATATTAATTACTTATAGGTGTATATATCATATGATTCTTAAGGTATTGTGTTTGACATGTATCAGACACAAATACCTATAAACATATACAAGCTACTAACTTACCTCTAAAATATAAACGCTACTAAACCAAAATTTCAATTTTAGATATGCTTTCGTTTTATAGGGATGTAATAAGATGATGTAAGACAATCCATTTAGAATAAAGTAGTGGATTAGTAGTGAATGTTATTACCACGCGAAGCGCGAGTAAGTTTACTAGTATAAGTATAAAAGACAAACTGAACTCTTCCAATAAGGAAGGGAGTACAAACTAATATTTCGTGTTTCCATGATTAATTCTATTTTTTGGAATATTAGAGGTGTGAAATCAAAAAAAGTCATTCCAGGCTAAAAACACTCATCATCATCTATAAGGAGGAACTTGTTGCTATTTTTGAACCTTTTGTTAGCATGAACAAGATTGACAAGTATATGAGATTCTTAGGATTTCGACAATATGTGCCCAACACAAATGGTCAAATTTGGTTTCTTTGTTCTGGCAACTACCAAACCAGAGTGATTGACAATAATGACCAACAACTTACCATCAAGATGCATTGCAACCCTATCAAGATGTATTACAACCCTGCGAATTGTGATATATACCTCATAAAAGTATATGCTAAATGTACTGCTACTGAAAGGAGAGATATTTGGAGCAGTTTGAAAAATATTCACACGCAAATCAAGGGTACTTGGTGCATTGGGGGTGCCTTCAATGTCATATTAGACCCAGATGAAAAGAAAAGAGGCAATCCTTGTAGAATGCTCAGAAGTTTTGAGTTTAGTAGTTGTATGGATAATTGTGAGGTTGCAGAATTGGGGTTTGTTGGCACTAAATTCACCCGGTATAACAACTGAAAAGCTAGGAAAAAGATTTGGAAGAGACTTGACATAGTTTCTGTTAATGATCTATGGTCTCAGCTATTCCAGAGTAACATGGTCAGCACCTACCTAGGACTAGCTCAAACCACATGCCACTTCTCATTAAGTGTCAGAAACACCTTTAAGCTGGTATCAAATACTTTAAATTTCTTGACTTCTGGGCATAACAACCATCATTCATGAAACTGATGGAAGAGGTTTGGGGCACACACATTCCTGAAAACTCTATGTGGAGGCTACAACAGAAATTAAAGCTCTTTGGTAAGGAGCTCACTCAATAGTCGAAAGAAGTTGTTGGAAATATGTTTGATCAAGTCAACATCTGGGAAGATAAAATGCTAAATCTAGAAGAGCTAGACACTCTTAATAACACTGATTAATCTAGATAAGAGCTCAATAAGGGTAGGCTGAATATATCAAGTGGTTGGGTATGCAAGATGCTCTTCTAAGACAGATGACGCGG
>AWOL01S0071658.1:0-25388 GCA_000715115.1 Nicotiana otophora | reverse complement strand
TTGATGTTGGAGTTCAATACCAAATACTTCCATAGATTAATAGAAATAGAAGAAGCAGACTGTGACTTCACAGAATCAAGGATCACAGAGGCACATGGGTCTAGGGGGATGATAAAATTACTAAGGTGGTTGTTAATCACTTCCAGCACCTTTTGAATCTCCAACATCAATTCAGGGATCAAAATATTTTTAACTGTATCCCACGTTTTATCACTGAGGAAGATAATGATCTTCTCAATGCTATTCTAGATGATGAAGAAATTAGAAATGATGTCTTTAGTATGAATGCTTCAAGTGCAGCTGGTCCGAATGGATTTAACGACACTTTTTTGTCACGACCCTAAACTAACCTGTTGCGATGGCGCCTATCATGGTACTAGGAAAGCAGACTATTTAGATATTTCCAACACTTTAATTCTTTGAAAGATACTAAAACAGTTTAAATAAAGGAAAATCTCTTAAAACATGATAGGAAATCACAATTCAATACATAATTCTTCCCAAAACCGGGGTGTCACTCAGTACATGAGCATCTACGAATTTAACAAGATCTACAGAATAAATAAACCGAAAGACAAGCGGGGGAGTCAAGGTCTGCGAACGCCAAGTAGCTACCTCGATGATCTCCGAAGGTCTGGCCTCTTCAAATCAACAACCGCTGAAACTGGAAGCATCTGGATCTTCACACGAGGTGCATGGTGTAGCGTGGGTACAACCAACTCAATAAGTAACAAATCTAACCTTTTGACTGAAAGTAGTGACAAGTTCAATTATTACGGTCCACTTTCAACATTTAACAGTACGGAAAGTTACAGAAAATATAACAATTATATCTTAGATATTTATATTCTACAAGTTAAGGTATAAGAAATTTAGACATGCTTTTAACAAGAACTTAGACATTCTTTCAGATTTTACAACAAAACTTAACACATAATAGGGCAGATCCAGCCCACATGCAAATAAAATAGGGCAGATCCATCCCAAATACAAGTAAACAGGGCAGATCCAGCCCAAATGCAAGTAAACAGGGCAGATCCAGCCCAAATGTCATGACTATTAGCATTGTGCACACTGTGGGTGTGCAGACTCCGGAGTGGCCGATCCAGCCCAAGCGTTATAATAAGCCAAATCCTGACATCAATCAATAAAGCCTGTTGCGGCATCGACCTGATCCCATAAATATCACTCATAATAGGCCCTCAGCCCCGCTCTGTTAATAACCTCTCCAGTCTCTCGGGCTTACCAGAATCATGATAATCAGCCCACAATGATGATATGATATAACATGTAAAGACAACAGAGACTGAGACATAATATGCAAGTTATAATTTTGACTAAGTATAAATTGACAGATTAAGCAATTAGTTCTACAACAAAGAACGACCATTGTGGGTCCCAATAGTACCATCATATGGCCTAAGCAGGGTTTCTAACTTGACTGACAGCTCAATAGATCTAGAACATGGTGAAAATACAGGTAACAACAAGATTTAACAACTATTCAGTTCTATGGAATCGACCAAGTCATAATTCTTACTGTACACACCAACATGCCCATCAGTTAGCACATGCGTCACCTCAACACCAATCACCTAATACGAAATTCAAGGTTTCACACCCTCCATACCAAGCTTAGAAGTGTTACTTACCTCAAAACGTACAAATCTCTACTCCAACACTCCCTTGCCTCGCGAATCGACCCCCAAATGCCTTGAATCTAGTCACAAACAGTTCGATACAATTAACACGAGCTAAAGGAATCAATTCCATAAGAACTTACTAAGTTATTAATAAAAAGCCAAAAGTCGACTCAAAAGTCAGCCCCCGGTCCCACGTCTCGAAATCCGATATAAGTCAAAAAACCTAAAAGCTGATTCAACCATGAGTCAAACCATACAAAATTTACCAAATTCCGACACCAAATCTGTAATGACCCGACTGGTCGTTTTACTTTCTAGACCCCTTTTTCCCTAAATAAGACTCCTCGTACGTGCTTTTACTGTTTTAGGACTTGCGGGGATGGTTAGTTCGGGATTTGGAAGGGTTCGGGTTTAAATTGAAATACTTAGTTCCTTAAGGTTGGCTAGAAATGCTAAGTTTGACTTCGGTCAACGTTTTGAGTAGACGACCTCAGAATCAGGATTTGACGGTTCCAAAAGGTTCGATGATGATTTCATACTTGGGCGTATATTCGGATCGAGTTTTGGAAGAACCAGGAGCGTTTCGGCGCCTAATAGTGAAAGTTGGTTCTTTGAAGGTTTTAAAGTTCTTTAAATTTTGTTTGGAGTAGGTTTTGGTTATATCGAGGTCCAAATGGGATTTTGAGATCGGGAATAGTGCCGTATGGTGATTGAAGACATGCACCCAAAATTTGGTGTCATTCTGAGTAGTTTAAGTACGTTTCGGCGCGTTGGAAGTAAATTGAAAATTTGAAGTTCATATTTTGATTCGATTTGGTTATGGGGTGTGATTCTTGGTTTTGATATTGTTTAGTGCATTCCGAGGGTGCGAGCGAGTCCGTTTTATGATTTCAAACTTGTGGGTATGTTTGGACGGAGCCTCGGGGGCCCCGGATTCCATTCAGGCGATGCACGAATTGAGTTTGAAACTCAAGAGGGCTGCTGGTAGGGTATTCATAAAAACCCGAAAAACCGAACCAAATCGAAAACCGAACCAAACCGACCCAAAAACCCGATATTTTTAGGTTTGGTTTGGTTTTGATTTTAAATTTTAAAAACCGATCAAATTTGGTTTGGTTTTTGTTTTAATAAAACAATAAACGAACCAAACCGACTATAAAAGTAGCTATTTAAATTTATTAATACACACACACACACACATATATGTATATATATATGTATGTGTGTATGTATGTATATTTTTATATAAAGTTTCTAAAATTTTATGGTACATATTAGTCATTTGTATTTTCAGTCTAGTTCTTTGCTATTATAATAATCTAATTCTTTGTCTTCTAGTTTGATTGGTAATTTTCTTTTACTAAATACAAAAATTTATTTCATATTAAAAATAATCGATTTTTAATTGAGTACTTAAGTTATTCATTACTATTTGAGTTAATTATCATCAATATATCTTGGTAAATGATAGATTTCTCAAAAAGCAATTGGTTTGATAGCGTTACGTTGAAAATGTAGTCTTCGGAATATGCGTTTGGTAGTGTATGTCTCATATATAAGAAAAAACCGACACATAACCGAAAAAAATGAAAAATCGACAAAAATCGAATCGATTAAAAACTGACTTAATTGGTTTGGTTTGGTTCCAATATTTAAAAAATCGACTTACTTGGTTTGGTTTCTTTTTAGGAAAAAACCGACCAAAATCGAAACATGAACACCGAAACACGAGCTTTGGGCCGCAGGTGCGAGAGTTTCACCGCAGAAGCGGTTCTGGAGCGTTTGACCATGGATCGCAGATGCGGATTTTCGTGCGCACCCGCAAACGCGTAGGAGCGATGAGGAAGGGCGCAGAAACGACACGCTTGTCGCAGAAGCCGGACCGCAGAAGCGGGATCCCGTCCGCAGAAGCAGCCCTCACTGGGCTTGAAGACCTCCGCAGAATTAGACCACGCACCGCAGGTGCGGTACCGCAAATGCGGCCAAGGCACCGCATGTGCGATAATCGCTGGAGGCAACCCCTAATTTAATGCGGGACTTAGACATTTTTAGCTCATTTATTTTATTGTTTGTGCGATTCTTGGAGCTCTTAGAGAGGGGATATCATCTAGCACTTTGAGATAAGTAATTTTCACACAATGTGAGTTAACTACATAGTTCATGGGTAGATTATAACATGTAAATTAGTGAAAATCATGGGTTTAGGTGAAAACCTAGGTTTTGATAAAAATGAGATTTAACCACGAAATATGTTAAGAAATTTAGAAAAAATCATATATTTGAGTTCATGAGGTTATGGGTAATAACTCTCTTCGAAAATTTTCGGAATCCGGGCACGTGGACCTAGGGGTGAATTTTATGAATCCTGCATTTGGGGTTGGATAATCACTTTAATACTTAGAATATGAACTTTTGAACATGCATCGATCATTTTATATAACATTTGAATAGTTTCGAGTCGTTTGGCACCGAATTGAGGGTTTGAGCACAATCTTGGATAAAAAAGTAGGCTTTGAGACGAGGTAAGTCTCTTTTCTAACCTTATAAGAGGGAATTAATCCCATAGGTTAACTAATTAATATGTTCTTCTATTTGTGGAGGCTACGTACGTACGGAGTGACGAGAGTCCGTACGTAGCTACTAATTATGCTTATGTCCGGGTAATCTAGGACCCATACCATACTATATTTGCGATGGTTGCACTTTACTTGTTAACTTAATTGCTTAAGTCATGTTGGAACTTGATAAAGGAATGGTAGAAGGTTAAATTTCATTTACATAAATTCCTGGACGGGCCACTTGACTGTTATTGATAATTGGTGTTTCTTAAAATAAATGCCTCCTAAATAAATCTTGAATTGGTTGTTATAAAGTATTATCTCTTTTGGTGGAGCGATCGAACGCCTCGTTAGCAGATTGATGCATCTATGGTTCGTGTCGTTCGATCCTCGGCGGTGCACAATTGAAATATTCTTATGTTGGATTGGGCCGTACGACCTCGGCATAAATTGCATGTGATAAATCTTAGGACTATTTATAATTGATATTGCTTCATTGGCTTGAGATATACACTGTTAAATGATGAAAATAAATTCGGGACTTAAATTTGTGAAAGGATTGTTACTATTTCATGTTATTGAGTTTTCAGTATTATTCATGAAATCCATGCTTAATTATAATTTTGGCACATTATTGTTAGCCATAGTAAGTGTCAAAGTCGACCCCTCATCACTACTTCTTCGAGGTTAGACTGGATACTTCCTGGGTACATGATGTTTATGTACTCACACTACACTTCTGCACTTGATGTGCAGGATCTGAGGCAGGTGCAACTGGATACCAGTCTGGCGCGTACACTTGATCCCTATTACGAGACTACACAGTGAGCTGCCTTCCGAGCTGTTCTACAACAGCCGGAGTCTTTCTTTTGTTATTGTTCTGTCTATTTCATTCCAGACAGTAGAGTAAAAATCTTTTGTATATTCTACTAGTAACCCATACACTTGTGATATCAGGTCTTGGTAATTTATGCTAGTAGACACTTAATGGTTTTCGAGGTATTTTATTTATTTCTCTTAATTTCAAAAGTGTACTCTCTTATTTGTTAAATTCTTATATCCGATTTATGTATAGACTAAAAATCAACTATTTCAATATCTGTTAAACAAAAGATCACAGAGTTAGTTCATTATTAGCTTGCTTAGCGGTAACGTTAGGTGCCATCACGACCTATAGTAGAAATTGGGTCGTGACTACATGGTATCAGAGCCCTAGGTTCACGTAGGTCTCATAAGTTATGGGCAGGCCTAATAGAGTCTTTTGGATCGGTGCGGTGACGTTCTCACTTATCTTCGAGAGGATATAGGGTGTTTGGAAACTACTCTTTCTTCATCTCCTATCCTGCAATTGATGGAGTACTAAGTTTCTTTCTCTTATTCTCTCGCAGATAGTGAGAACGCGCACGGCGGATGTTCCAAACCCGGGAGGAGCTGCTCCCCCTATTGCTAAAGGCCGAGGCAGAGGCCGGGTAAGTGCATCAGCCCGAGGTAGGGGACGAGGATGCCCCAGAGATGCCCCAACTATACCACCAGCGGATCCAGTAGAGGATCCCCCTATTGAGAAGCAGGGCGAGGTGCCTGTATTAGAGCCAACCTCGGTAGATTTCATGTCAGCGTCAGGCTTTCAGGAGGTTATGGGCCGTATGCTGTGGTTCATGGATACTATAACCCAGGCTGGATTAGTTCCAGCGAACCCAACCACATCTAAGGTGGGAGGGGGAGCACAGACCCCTACTATTCAGGCTCCGGGACATGCAGCTGCCGTATATCAGAACTTGAAGTTCATATTTTGATTCGATTTGATTTTGGGGTGTGATTCTTGGTTTTGATGTTGTTTAGTGTGTTACGAGGGTGCGAGCGAGTACGTTTTATGATTTCAAACTTATGGGTATGTGTTGGACGGGGCCCCGGATGCCATTCGGACGATGCGCGAATTAAGTTTGAAACTCAAGAGGGCTGCTGGTGCACCAGTCCTAGTGTGCCCGCACCTGCGAGCGTTGGACCGCAGGTGCAAGGGTTTCACCACAGAAGCGGTTCTAGAGCGTTTGGCGATGGACCGCAGATGCATATTTTCGTGCGCACCCGCGAACGCGCAGGTGCGATGAGGAAGGGCGCAGAAGCGGACCCAACCGCAGAAGCAACACGCTTGTCGCAGAAGCGGGATCCCGTCCGCAGAAGCGGCCCTCGTTGGGATTGAAGACCTCCGCAGAATTAGACCACGCACCGCAGGTGCGGTACCGCAAATGCGGCCAAGGCACCGCATGTGCGATAATCTCTGGAGGCAGATCCCAATTTAATGCGAGACTTAGACATTTTTAGCTCATTTATTTCATTGTTTAGGCGATTCTTGGAGCTCTTAGAGAGGGGATTTCACCTAGCACCTTGAGATAAGTAATTTCCACACAATGTGAATTAAATACATAGGTCATGAATATATTATAACATGTAAATTAGTGAAAATCATGGGTTTAGGTGAAAACCTAGGTTTGTGATAAAAATGAGATTTAACCACGAAATCTATTATGAAATTTAGTAAAAATCATATATTTGAGTTCATGAGGTTATGGCTTTCTTCGAAAATTTATGGAATCCGGGCACGTGGGCCTGGGGGTGAATTTTAGGAATCCTGCATCTGGGGTTGGGTAATCACTTTAATAGTTAGAATATGAAATTTTGAACATGCATTGATCATTTTATATATCATTTGACTAGTTTTGAGTCGTTTGGCACTGAATTGAGGGTTTGAGCACAATCTTGGACCGAAAAGTAGGCTTTAAGACGAGGTAAGTCTCTTTTCGAACCTTGTAAAAGGGAATTAACCCCATAGATGAACTAATTAATATGTGCTTCTATTTGTGGAGGCTACATACGCACGAAGTGACGAGAGTCCGTACGTAGCTACTAATTATGCTTATTTCCGGGTAGTCTAGGACCCATACCATGCTATATTTGCGATGTTTGCACTTTACTTGTTAACTTAATTGCTTAAGTCTTGTTGGAACTTGATAAAGGAATGGTAGAAGGTTTAATTTCATTTACTTAAATTCTTGGAAGGGCCACTTGACTGTTATTGATTATTGGTGTTTCTTAAAATAAATACCTCCTAAATAAATCTTGAATTGGCTGTTATAAAGTATTATCTCTTTTCGTGGAGCGGGCCGAACGCCTCGGTAGCAGATAGATGTATCTATGGTTGGTGTCGTTTGACCCTCGGCGTTGCACAGTTTAAATATTCTTATGTTGGATTGGGCCGTACGACCTCGGCATAAATTACGTGTGATAAATCTTTGGACCATTTATAATTGATATTGCTTCATTGACTTGAGATATACACTGTTAAATGATGAAAATAAATTCGGGACTTAAAATTTGTGAAAGGATTGTTACTATTTCCTGTTATTGCGTTTTCAGTATTATTCATGAAATCCATGCCTAATTATAATCTTGGCACATTATTGTTAGCCATAGTAACTGTCAAAATCGACTCCTCGTCACTACTTTTTCGAGGTTAGACTGGATACTTACTGGGTGCATGTTATGTGTGTACTCACGCTACACTTCTGCACGTTATGTGCAGGATCTGAGGCAGGTGCATCTGGATACCAGTCCGGCGCGCACACTTGATCCTTGTTACGAGACTACATAGTGAGCTGTCTTCCAAGCCGTTCTGCAGTAGCCGGAGTCTTTCTTTTGTTATTGTTCTGTCTATTTCATTCCACATAGTATAGTAGAAATCTTTTGTATATTCTACTAGTAGCCCATACACTTGTGATACCATGTCTTGGTGATTTATGCTAGTAGACACTTAATGATTTTCGGGGTATTTATTTATTTCTCTTAATTTCAAAAGTTTACTCTCTTATTTTGTTAAATTCTTATATCCGATTTATGTACAGAATAAAAACCAACTATTTCAATATCTTTAAAAGAAAAGATCGCGGAATTAGTTCACTATTGGCTTGCCTAGCGGTAACGTTGGGCGCCATCATGACCTATGGGAGAAATTGGGTCGTAACAAAATCGTCACCCAAATCTCCAAATTTCACCCTCCAAATCCCTAGCCACAAACTCCCAAATTTCACCTTAAATACACACAAACTAGGTGGAAAATCCAATGGAGAAATAAGATTATTGATTAAAAATGAACACAAGTGACTTACCTCAAGAAACGCCTCAAAACGCCTCTCAAACATCGCCTAATCCTGAGCTTGAAATGTTAAAAATTAAGAAAAATTGTGAACCCTTGAATTTAAGGTTCTATCCAGGGGTGTCGCACCTGCGCTCCACTTGACCGCATCTGCAGTCCTGCTTCTGCGGATTTTCCTTCGCATATGCGAACCTGGACCCCCAGCCCACCTCCACTTCTGCGGTCTCTCATGTGTAGATGCGCATCCGTACCTGCGCCTCCAGGCTTCCTCTCTCATACGCACACCTACGACGCCTCTCCGCATCTGTGACCTCGCAGGTGCGGATAAATCCTTCGCACCTGCGAAAATCCCTCAGCTCAAGCCAACCTCGCTTCTGCGCCACTCCAGCCGCACCTGCGGCCAACCCCTCGCAGGTGCGATCACACCAGAAAACTCCCAGCTTTAGCAATGCACTAAGTCTCATTTTCGATCCGTTAACCATCCGAAATCAATTCGAGGTTCCCGTGACCTCAACCAAACATACCAACATGTCCTAAAATACGATACAAACTTATTCGAGCAATCAAATCACCTCAAATAACATCAAATACATGAATCGCACCCCGATTCAAACCTATTGAAACTAAGAAAATTCCAACTTCTACAAACAACACCGAAACCTATCAAACCACGTCCGATTAACCCCAAATTTTGCACACAAGTCACAAACGACCACACAGACCTATTCCAACACCCGGAACTCCAATCCAAGATCGGTAACCATAAAGTCCATTATTGGTCAAACTTCTAAATTTCCAACTTCCGCCATTTCAATCCTAATTCCACTACGGACCTCCAAATCACAATCTGGATACGTTCCTAAGTCCAAAATCATCCAACGGAGCTAACAGACCATCAAAACTCCATTCCGGAGCCATTTATAAACAAGTCAATATCTGGTCAATATTTTTAACTTAAGCTTCCAACCTTGAGACTAAATGTCTCAATTCATTCTAAAACTTCTCCGGACCCGAACCAAATACCTTAGCAAGTCACATAACAACTGTAAAGCACAAACAGAGCAGTAAATAGGAGAACGGGGCTACAACTCTTAAAACGACCGGCCGTGTCATTACATTTTTACCAAAAGTGCTTGAACATTATCAAGTATGACATAATAGACTTTACACAGGACTTCTTCAACGGCACATGCATGACCAAATTCTAAACTTACATATGCTTGGTTATCATTCCCAAAGTCGACTCCCCAACAAGCTTATAGGAGTTGAGGCCCATTAGTTTGAGCAACTTCACTAGCAAAATCATTTCTAAGATTTTATCTAGAAGGTTAAATCCTATGCTAGAAAGACTAATCTCTGATAATCAGAGTGGTTTTGTCAAAGGCAGGATAATTACAAAAAATATGCAATTAGCACAAGTAATTATTCACAATATTAAGCAGAAAAACAATGGAGGTAATGTGGTTATCAACCTGGGTATGGCTAAAGCCTACGATAGAATATCTTAGAAATTTTTAACGGTCGTCAAGAGGAAATTTGGCTTTTTGGAAGCATGGATTGATATCATCTGGAGATTAGTAAATGAAGTGTGTTATTCTATCATGATTAATGGTACTAGAAAAGCCTTCTTTACATCAACGCAAGGTCTCAGAAAAGGTGACCCCATATCTCATTCCTTATTAATCATTGGCGCCGAGGTACTCTCCAAATCCTTAAACAAACTTGACGAACATGACAACTTCATGCCATTCAGTATGGTCAAAGGGGACCTATAATTACGCACCTAGCTTATGCTGACGACAGAATGATATTCAAAGGAGGATATAATAAATCTATCATTCATTGGAGGAGACAATAAATCTATCAAACTCATTAAGAGTCAGATAAGAAGGTATGAAAAAACATCAGGTCAAAAAGTGAACAATGACAAGAGTTTCTTTGTTACTGCACCAAACACCAATACTAGTAGAATTAACAGAATCAGAAGAGCTTCTAGATTCATGGACAAGTTGTTTTCTTTCAATTATCTTGGATGTCCAATATATCATGGCAGGAAAAACATTAGCCTATTTGATGGCATGTTAGCCAAGATTACGAAAAGATTTAATGGTTGGCAGGGGAAGATGCTATCCTATGAGGGGAAGATGATCTAAATCAAAATATTTCTTCAGTCCCTCCCTACTCATATGCTATCTGCAATGAATCCTCCTAAAGGCATCATCAAGCTAATGAAAAAATATTTTAACAATATTTTCTAGGGATCCTCTGAAGGAAAGAACAATTATTTCTGGACTGTCTGGAATAGACTATGTCTACCTAAAGATAAGGGTGGAGTGGGGTGAGGAGAATGGAAGATATCAAAGAGACTCTCACACTGAAAAGATGGTGGAGATTCAGGACACAACCATCTCTTTGGGCTACTTTCCTTAAAGCTAAATATTGCAAAAGAGTTCACTCGGTAACCAAAGTCCCTACTTCCTCTGATTCTCACACTTGGAAAAGTCTGATGATAGCAAAGATCAAAGCTGAACCAAATATTATTTGGAAAATTCATGGAGGCAACTCTAGTTTTTGGTGGGATAGCTGGACTGGCAAAGGTGCATTGGCCAAGGTAATTCAGGGACCTAGTAAATCTCCAAAGCTTCTCGTTAACAACTTTATTCAGTATGGAGCTTGGGACACCAACAAATTAGCAAACATAATTCCTACTCACCTTTTGGAAACTGTTACCAATGTTGATATCGGCAATCAAAATCTCAACGACTTTCCAATTTGGAATATAGCCGAGGATGGCCATTTCAATAATAACTCAGCTTGGCATTTAGTGAGAATGAAAAAATAGAAAAATAATTTTATTAGTAAGGTTTGGCATAATTCTATACCTTTTAAAATCTCCTTTCTATCCTGGAGCTTAATTAAAAGGAGATTACCATTCGATGATATTATTAGAGAATTTGGCACTAACATTGTATCTAGATGTTCTTGTTCTACTTTGCCGCATGTTGAAACATTGGAGCATGTTTTCAATGGAAGCGATGCAGAAAAATTCACATGGAATGCAGTTGGAAATCCACTGAGGATAAAGTATCAAATGGAGCCTGTGTTGGGTACCTTCAAAAGGTGGTGGGAAACAAGCTCCAAGAACAAGGTGCACAACTTGATCCTACAATTAGCTCCAAGAATAATATGTTGGGAGGTTTGGAAGAAATGGACATCGTGCAAATATGGTAACCAGAAGAAGTTCCACCTCAATATAATGGTGCATCAAGTAATCTGGAATATCAAGGCTGCCATCTTGAAACGTATACCAAATTGGGACAACCAATACCTTTGGCCAGCACTCTGTCAAAGAATTGAAAGACTAAAACCAATTCAAAGTTGGAAACAATTTCTATGGTCGACACCACATCATGGAAGCATCAAAGTTAATACCGACGACAACTACATCAGAGAAAGTAACAAAGATGGAATAGAAGGTATCGTAATAGATAGCCATGGTGATCTAATCATGGCATTCTTGATGACTGTACAATGTGACAATAACAATATAGCGGAAGCACTTACTATAGAGTTTAGAGTAAAATGGTGCAAACTACAAAGATACACTAATTTTGTTCTCGAACACGACTCTATGGTGATTACAAACATGCTGATAAATAGGGACATCGACAATCTGAAAATAAAGCAAGTGATTGACAGAATGCTAAGCATCATACAACAAGCTAATGTGAGGGTGAATCATTGCTTTAGAGAAGTCAATCAAGTTGCAGATTATCTTTCAAAGTTGTCTTCTACCTCGGGCAACAATATGACTATCAACTCATATCAACAGCTCCCTAGAAGCATTAAGGGCTACTTTCTTTTAGATAAGTGAAAAATGCCCAATTTGACCACTTTTGGACTTTCCACTGAAATGGTCGGAAAATTTTAAATTAAATAATTATTATTTTAATTTTTTGATCGATTCCGTCGGAATTTTAAAAAAAAATTGTCAGACTTTTACTGACCAAAATGGTCGGAAATTTTATTATTATTTTAATTTTACTTTTTTTTCCGGCTAAATCGGTCGGAAATTTAATTAAAAACTCTCCCCCCGACCCATTTCTTCTTTTCTCCTCCTCTTTCTCTTTTCTTCCTTTCTTTCTCCTCCATCACCGGCGGCCTGCTTTGAGTATCAAATTCCGGCTATGAGAACCACTCTCTTCCTCCTCCCTATCTCTCTTCCTCCTCCCTTTCTCGCGGCCAGATTTCATGTATTTGAACCCCATCTTAATGTTTTTTCTTTTTCAGGCAGCAACTCCGGCATCCAGCAACTCCGGTGTCTGGGCGTGGTTATCTTCCGGCGAGGTAAGTTTTACGCTCATCCTTTAGTCGCTTTGAATCATAGTATATTTGTTTTATTTTTATTGTTTTATTGCAATATAAGTAGAATCTTAATATATTTAATTTCTTCTATTTTTGTTTTATGAATCTTAATATATTTGTTCTATATATTATTTGTTTGTAACTAGCTAGTTGTTTATTCCAATTCAAGTAGAATTTTGATATATTTGTTCTTAATATATTTTTGTTTATATATTTTTTAACTATCTAGTTATTCTATATGGCTTTTTAACTTACTTTATTTTGAGTGGACTAGTAATAATTAACCTTTAGACTTTGAATTTTCTTAATTCCTTTTCATAATATTATGTTCAAGTGAATTATATATACTTGTGTGCTAGTTTTGTTTAATTTGTATATGGTATTGATCAAGAAATCTACTCCTTAATAATTAATGACGAAAAATGATGCCCTTGCCTTTATCTAAGTTGACATCTTGAGAAATCATTATAACTAAAGCTCTAAATATCCAATTCTAAGACTTGCAAAGATATGGCATTTTATTAATTATTATGCAATAAGCAAAATGTACATAATATCACCTTAATTATATTTTGGATTAAGGTTTGTTGAAAAACCATCAAGAAAGTTTGTTGGGATTGAGGATAGAGTGAAGATTTGTGTGCATATTTAATTACGTAACTTTTGTTTTAAAAATCTAATTTCTTACTTATGAAATGAAGATAATAGTGAAGTTTAGAGAAGTTTAGCAATTATATTTGTTTGTGTAGATGGAATTTGGGGATCGTAGATGGATGTATAATAGGAATCATTCAAATCGTATGATGGTAGGCTAGAATCCCGTATTTTAGTCGTAGTTTGCACTCTAATTACTGTATTTTATTTGTGTTTGAGCTTGAATGATAGTGAACTGCACTTATTATGTGTTTTATGCCGTGTAAGAAGTGATTCCTAGTTAAAAAGATAATCGGGAGCTAAACCTAACAAGTTGGAGCTTTGAAGTCTGAGTAAAAGCCCAAAAGATTAAATCGGAATCGCGTTCGAAGATCGAAAGTAAAGTCTGAATATCAAAATTTGAAGAAAACGAATTACTCTGTAAAAAGTATACTGTTGTGCCACTGCCCTGTCAGAATCTGCTCTCTGAATGTTTCCACTAACGCCCCCACATGGGGCGGCGCATGGCGCAACGCGTCTGTACAATTTTCTTAGAGTATTTTCCCATTTCAACTTGAAAATGGTAGTTTCGCCCGGGCCCACTCGTACATGGTATAAATACACAAAAAAATATTCTTGAAGGGACTTTTGACCTTGGAAGCTTTAGGAGAGCATTGCAGGCTACAAGACACAAAATTTCATCATCTTTTCATCAATTCAATACGGAGTTTGGATTATAACGTTATATTGATATTTTCTTGCTCTTTAATTATATTTGTGATGACTTCTTCTATGATTATGGAGTAGTTTCCCTTAGGGTTTGATGGATATGGTGTTTTGATTGATATTTGTAGATTTTAACTCTAGTTCTTAGCTTGAATTCGTTTATGAGCATTGAATTATTATAACTTTATTCACCGGTTTATTTAATCGAAAGAGAAATATTTTGGTGATTATCTTTGCATTATTTTATTTGATTTAATTCAGTGATTCTCTTAAGTAATCGAAAGAGCTTGTTGAATTATTGATTGAATCAAGTTAGGAGAATGTTCGAGAGATATTTTCCTAAAAACTGATCCATTAACACATGCTTGCATATTTTCATAGTGCTAATATTAGTTCACATCATAGAGTTAAGATTTAATTGAGAGAGGAGTCTTGACTACACATTTGAACTAATCATCGAGTGAATTCATGATAATCATTAGAATATTAGAGTGGATTAAACTAGAGTTGGATCCCAAATAGCTATCTTGCACCTATCTTGTCATAATTCTTATTTCTCACATTGCTAAGAAACCGACTTTGTTAATCTCTAGTTTGTTGAGTCAATCATCAATTGCTTTACTTTAGTAGTTAGTCGTAGTCCGTAATCATTCCAAATCAAGTTTTGATCATCCCGAATAGTAGTTAAATCAGAAATTACTAGAGCATTATTTAATTCTAATCCATATGGAGATGATAATTTAACTATACTATCTTTGGTTAATGAGCATCAATTTCGTGTTGTGTTTGGTGCTCGTCATCGTACGGGGTTGCGGGATAAATTTATAGAAGGGGTTGCTAGCTTTATTGCTAAGACAAAGACACTTGATGATTTCCTTATTGAAGGGACGATTAGGTTCCCATGTGTGAAATGTAAGTGTCTTAAGTTATTGGGCCCCCCGATAATGTTACTGTTCATTTGTATAAGAAGAGGTTTATGAAAAATTATTATATGTGGACTGTGCATGGAGAGAGTCATGCTAGTGTAGATAATGTTCATTTTCAGAACTCATCTGGTAGTGAAGAAGGTAGTCCCATAGCGGAGAGTATGAATGTTGAAACTTTTAGATTTAGTGAAATGATGAGTATGCTTTTGAGATGTTCTGTGGGCTCAATTCGAACCAAATGATGTGGCTAAGAGCTTCTTCACGCAGTTAGATGAAACTAGTTGTCCACTTTATGAAGGCGCAGCATATTCTAAGTTGTCTGTTGCTGTTAGATTACAATGTATTAAATCAGATAATTCTATTTCTCAAGCGGGCATGGATTCTATCATTGGCCTTATAAATTAACTTAATCTGACCAAGATTGACTTGCTCAAATATTTTTACACGACAAATAAATTGGTTTTCAAGCTGGGTCTTTCATCGGATGGATTGATTATTGTGAGAAAGGTTTCATGTTATTCTATAAGGATGATGCATCTTTAGAAAATTACAAATTTTGTAACCATCCGCGTTACAAAGAAGTCACAAATGCTGAACAGAAGAAGGCTCCCGTGAAGGCGACGCACTACTTACCCCTTATGCAAAGGTTAAAGAGATATGCATCAATTAGTTCCACTCTTCATATGAGATGACATTATGAACATAGAAGTCCATATGGTGTGCTATGTCATCCGTCAGATGGAGAAGCATGGAAGCATTTTGATAGGGTGTTCCCAAACTTTGCCGATGAGCTGAGAAATATTAGGCTGGGATTATGTGCAGATGGATTCACCCCATTTGTAGTGTCTGCTGCACCATATTCATGTTGGCCAGTGTTTGTTATGCCGTATAATCCGCCGCCTGAATTATGAATGACAAGTCAATATTTGTTTGTAACTTTTATTGTTCCAGGTCCACGCAATACAAAAATTGATTGATGTATACATGCAGCCCCTAATTGATGAGTTGAAGTTATTGTGGCATGAAGGTGTGGAAATATATGATTTATCAACTAAGCAAAATTTCAGACTCCGTGTTGCTTTGATGTGGACTATAAACGATTTTTCTGCTTATGGAATGATGTCCGAATGGTCAACTACCGACAAGTTAGTTTGCCCGGCTTGTATGAAAGACACAAAAATATTTAGTTTGAAACATGGAGGCAAGAACACATGGTTTGACTGTCATCGCCGCTTCTTGCCAATGGATCATGAGTTTAGGAGAAATACTAGTACATTTATGAATAAAAAAACTGATTATGAGGAGCCACCGCATGTCTTGTCACCTGAAGAGATTTAGAACAGAGTTATGAATCTACCTAAGTTAGCAGAGTATCTATTGCCTAATAAGATACCGGGGTATGGTGTAACACATAACTAGACAAAATAGAGCATTTTTTGGGAGTTACCTTATTAGAACCACAATCTTCTTCGGCATAATCTTGATATCATGCATATCAAGAAAAGCACTTTTGATAATTTGTTTAATACTGTTATGGATGTAATCAACAAGGCAAAAGATAATTTGAAGGCCGAGATGGATTGAAAGAATATTGTAAGCGGGATGAGTTGTACTTGACATACTTGAACAATAAGATTCAAAAGCCTAAGGCTAGTTACACATTCACTTTGGATGAAAGAAGAGCGATTTGTGATTGAGATAATAATTTGAGGATGCCTGATGGGTATGCATCAAACTTATCTAGGTGTGTTGACATGAAAGAAGGGAAGTTGACGTCTAAGAAAAGCCACGATTGTCACATTTCATGGAATCTTTGATGCCTATTGCATTCAATGCTTTGCTTGATAGAATATGGAAGCCTATCACAGAGATATGCTTATTTTTCAACGACTTGTTCTCTAGCACATTGAGGGTAGAGAACCTAGCTTACACGGATAGTAACATTCGCTTAACTTTAAACAAGTTGGCGAAAAATTTTTCGCTTGTTTTTTCGATGTCATGGAACATCTTCTAATTCACCTTGCGCAAGAGGCACGGTTAGGAGGGCCAGTTCAATGTAGATGGATGTATTCCTTCGAGAGGTAATTATATTTAATCAATTATCCTTACATATTTTAGTTTAACATTATTTCATCTCAGAATCGTGCTATGCATGATGATTGGCAAATGTAAGCGGATCGTGAAAAATAGATCAAGGATTGAGGGATCGATATGTGAGGCATATCTGGCTAGAGAAACATCTTATTTCTGTTCATATTATTTTGAACATGATGTGCCATATTTAAGAAATAGACCTGATCGGCATGATGATGGTGGCAATACCGATCCATTGGCACCATCCTTTTTCATATTCAATCAACCTGGAAAAGGTGGTCCAAAATATAGTCCAACATGATTTTTGATTGAGATGGAGCTAAAGTCAACTACAACACATGTTCTACTAAATTGTCCCAAAGTCCAACCTTATTATACATTAGTGTACATTTATATTGCCGACTTATATTCAATCTCAATTATCAATCATTTTAACTAATGAAAAGCTTCAAATCTGGCGGACAGTTTGTTTGTGAGTATATATGGGCATGTTTATACTAAGTTTTTGGAATGTTTTAAACACTTTGTAAGTATTAGCGAAGTTTCTTTCAATTCAAATTATTATCAGATGTACGTACTTTTCAATTTCTAATTAATTATAATATATTAGGTTCGATCTAGGTTCATAATCCAGATAATGGCGTAAATGATCCATTTTTGCGTGACATTGCTTGGGGACCTATCCCTAAGATCAGAATGATGTCTAAGTACTCCGTCAAATGGGTACAAGTTTCATATAGAAGAATGGTCCAAGGGCAAAAACAAAACTAATAATAGTAGTGTGTGTGAAAGCTAATGGTGATGTTGATTATTATGGTGTGCTTCAACAGATATTAGAACNAAATGATCAAGTTTTGCGTGACATTGCTTAGGGACCTATCCCTAAGGTCAGAATGATGTCTAAGTACTCCGTCAATGGGTACAAGCTTCATACATAAGAATGGTCCAAGGAAAAACTAATAATAGTGGCGCGTGTGTGAAAGTTGACAGTGATGTTGATTATTATGGAGTGCTTCAACAGATATTAGAACTCGAGTATAGTGTTGGTTGGCCAAAGAAAAAGTTGGTACTCTTTCAGTGTAAATGGTATGATCCAACACCTACTAGAGGTACAAAGGTACATCCGCAGTATAAAATAGTTGAAATAAAGCGCACAGGGAGGTATAGACACTATGACCCATTTATCATAGTACAAAATGTGAAACAGGTATATTACACACCTTATCCTTTGTGAAAAAAGAAGGTTGCATGGCGGGTAGTGATAAAAACAAAGCTCGTGGGTAGAGTTGAGGTCAAGGATGCATAAGGTGTAGCGTACCGTAATGAAATTTAAAGTGTTGAAGCAATGGTAGATGATGAACTAGCAGGTGAATTTCAGAATAATGAAGGCCTTTATGAGGAATTCGAGCCTTCAGTCCTTAGATCAAATCAAAGTGATTATGAGGAAGGAACATCCATGACAAACGAGGATGGAGATTCAAGTGTAGAATATGAAGCAAGCGAGGATGAGGATTGAATTGTTTGTGTGTTTTATGATTTGTTTGATTTCTTATGTTATTCATTATATTATTGTTTTATTTTTATATCTTGTTGGACTTTATATATGTTTCTTTTTTTAATTGTTATAATATATAGAATAATTGTTTTATATTATTACCTGTTAATTTTTTTTATTATTATATTTTGTTTTACTTAATTTGCACAAATGACTTCTAAGAGTAAAGAACTGAAAAAAAATCTAAAAGGAAAAAAAATACTTTGCCATCCACAAGTGATCACATTCCTCCACACATGCCTAGGATGAGTCCTCATCCTAGTTTTTCTCGTCCTTCTCAGTCGATGACTGCATTACCACCTGAATTTTTCAGAGTCTTCCTCCCCTCCCCTCCCCCCCGCCTAGCACAGTACAGTATTATCCCATACCGACCCGGGGTGGTTCAACCTCCACTACTATTAATTTTATGCTTACGCCTAATTTGCTACCTTTGAGTTTTTATTTTTCTGCTAGTCGGCATGATGGTTCATCTTTTGTGCCTCCATCATCGCTCATTCCATTATCATCTCCATCATCATCTACTCCTAGTATTTCTAGACTTAATATTAGAGGATCTCAGGCGGCTACATCCCCATCTACTAGTACTGATTCAGCTGCTCCTTCACGGAGACAGTATGCTGGTGGGACTATAGAGTACGATCATATGCATCGATTGATTATCATACCTCATGGGGACGGGTAAGTAATTCTTTAATTTTTAATTATTAGAATAAAGATCTACATATATTTAACGAATGTTTATTTTACATATAATGAAAGTTTTTGCCATCCTTTCAGGCCACACATATGGTTGTGGAAGCTATGAAACCGGGTTTACATGAGCCGTGAAATTTCTGGAGAGAGATTCCATACCAAATCAGAGTGAATATGTGGCTTCAATTTAATGTATGAATAAATATAATTTATATAATATTTATTGTGTTCGTCTAACATTTATTTTAATTGCAGACTAAGTGTGTATGGCAGTCTCAACATAAAAATCAAGTGAATGAACATTTTGAGAAAAGAGCTCAGAAAAGGATTAAAGATACTCATTTTGTTGCTCAGAAAGGTGGGATAAAGCCTTTATGGTTACGTGAAGATGTGTGGTCTCAACTATTGGCGAAGTAGAATACCGAAGAATGGAAGCAAACGAATGAAAAGGCGAAGGCAAACAGAGTCTCCAGTGAGGGTGGCTCGTTGCACACCGGAGGTTCAATTAGTTTTGCGGCCCATTGATTGAGATTGGTAATTTATTTATAGAATTTTATTTAGCTTTACTTATATGAGATACAAGTAGTAAACTCATATTTTTTATTTTGAAAGGAAAATGCACATGGGAAAAATGTGTCTCATGCTACTGTCTTTGAGGAGACACATAAGAAGAAGAAGAAGGATGGTACAAGAGAAGCATGGGTCGAACCGCGTGCATCGGAGACATATGTAAGATTCTAACAATACTAGCTTTATTCTTGGTTAAGATTAATTCGTTTATATAATGTTTGTTAACAACATTTCAGGAAGGGTATCACAGAAGAATGCAAGAGTGACACAAACTCAGTCCGATTCTCAGCCGATGCCCGAAGATATGACTTCCATATGGACACAGACAGCAGATGGAATAAATAAAAGTATAAAATATTATAATTATTTTTTAGATATAGTTTCGTTTTAATATTAATTTTCACAAGTTGTATGTTTCTTTTCATTCTCATTTAAATATATATGTTTTTATTTCTCATAAAAATAAATAAAGGTTGAGTTTACAGGCTTGGAGTGCAGCTGTCGTCCAGCCGCATTATTTAGTGGTGCCTCTGCTTCACCCGAAGAAATTGAGACAATGCGGACTCAAATCAATGAATTGTCTCAACAACGGAATAATGCTCAAGAAATAATAAGTATGACGCAGAAATTCATGGCAAACCATAGAAAACAACGTACAATGGAAGAATCTAACAATAAGGAGACCGATGAGGATCAGGAGTAATTTTGAATGTAATATGATATTTAGACTTTATTAGTTTCAACTTGGTTCGTTTTACACTTGGATTATGTGTTTTAGACTTGAATATCATTTGGTTGAAGTTTTTACACTTTAATGTATTTTAATATATGTGTTTACACTTGTTTGAAAGTGTTGTATAGTTTCGTAATTTGATATTTGATGTTTTGTGTTCAAGTGCTTGAGCAATTGTGACACATATTAGGTTGAATGATTGGTTTTGAATTGCAGGTGGTGTAGCTTAAAATGCAGCAGTATTCTGCTGAAAATTTTAAGATGTTACCACTAACTTCCGACTACTTTGGTCGGAAAACTTAACTAGAAATTTTCAAATTTACGACTGATGTGGTCGGAAAATTTAAATATTTATTAATTTAATTTTAATGTTTCCGACCGATTTGGTCGAAAATAATGAATTTAATTTAAATTAATTATCAAATGTACCGACCAAATCGGTCGAAAACTGTCAAAAAATATTAATATTTATTTTTAAATGTGCGACAAATTCGGTCGCAAAGTTACCGACCAAATCGGTCACAAAAGTTGAATTTATCCGATCACCCAATTGTTTTTTCTTTGCGACTATTTTGGCCACAAATTTCCGACCATTTTGGTCGAAAATATTTTGCGACCATCTATATTCCGACCACTTCATTTCCGTTGGAAATAATTGATTTTCGACTGATTTTCGAAGGAAATGATGGTCGGAATATTGACATTTTCCAAGTAGTGCAACTTCTTGAAATCTCATAGTATAACAATAAAAATCATATTTTTTTTTACAAATGTCAACCTTTTCCCCCGTCCACAAAACTTTTCACCTCTTTAGTGTGGCAGCCTAAACAGATTCACAGTACATCAAGGAAACTGTGACATTATGTATACCGGAAGCTGCCAACTTATAGCCTATTTGGTCAAACTTCTAAAATCGAACTTATTTTGAAAAATAGTTTTCTCAAAAATACTTTTTAAAAAGTATTTTTGACGAAAAATATTTTGTGTTTGGTTAATTAATTTAAAAAGTATTTTTGAACATCAATTACTAACTCATAGCTTGTTTGGCCAAGCTTCTAAAATTATATTATTTTGAAAAGTATTTTTCTCTAAAATACTTTTCAGAAAAGTAATTTTGGTGAGAAACAGTTTGTGTTTGACTAATTAATTTAAAAAGCACATTTAAACATTAATTATTGTTTGGCCTAACTTTTAAAAAGCGGTTCTAAGCGTATTTTCTCATAAGTAGTTTTACTTCTTCTCAAAATCACTTTTCTTCCTTCTAAAAAATTGGCCAAACACCTTAACTTTAGAAAGAAAAAAATATTTTTTTATAAAAAAAGCTTGGCCAAAAAGGCTATCAGTGTCCTCACGGGACAATTCCCCAAAAAGGCTATCACCGTAAGGAAAAGTTTTTCTTATGAGTTTAAGTTCTATTTATTAGGTAACTATATGTAAACATTCATAACTATTAATAGGTAATATGATAAAAATGGCAACCAACATGCTCTTACATATTGAAATTCAATAATACTGTGAATCAGTGCATATGACTTATAATCTTCTTTAAAAAATTCCTTTTACATATTAAAGAACTGAAGGATCCTATGACATACATTCCCTTTTTTCTTTCAAATTAGGAATATGGTAGTTCTCTAATCAACGCATGAAAAAGACACAGTAAAATGTTTGTGGCATCATATTCATGACACTTCTAAAATAATGCATCGAGAAGACAAAGAGAAGTGGTAGTGTGCTAGTGCCTAATATTTTGCATTTGATGTCCACGTTAATTATTGTATCTTTTGTTCGTAGTTTTCTCTTTTTTCTAATTATGTTTTTTAAAATCTAACCACCTTTAGAATGGTACAGGGCAAGATATGAGGGAGAGAAGAGAACCGTACTACACATCAATAATACTATGTACATTGTTTTGTCGTAGCTCTTTTAAACTGAAAAAGATGGATATATTTTGATGGCAAATGGAGCTTGAATGGCGAAAAAAGTCTATGGAAGAGTACTACACTCAGATATGGTTTAGAAAATCCTAATAGTGATCATATTTTATTTTTATTTTTATTTGCAATTTAGTGTTTGCCTAATACAAATTCGCGCCACATAAGACTCATTAAGAGAGAAAACACTCCCCAACTACCAAGGTTTGGCGGGTACGTTTGTTCGGGTTCATTCATGTCCAATAAACTTCAAACAAAAGGAGATTCGGGTAACAGAGTTGAGTGGACATGCGACGGGATATGCTTTGAACTTACCTTCTCTGGATGGAAGGGGTGACCGGGATAAGTGATATGCTTTACACGTCCGCTTCCAGGATGTCACGACCATGTGTCTTGTCACGACCCAACTCCTTGTCAAACCGTGATGGCGTCCAACACCGTTGCTGGACAAGCCAACAATGAACAACTTAGTGATTTCCCATTTAGCTTTACTTATTTTAAAACATTTGGTAAATAAAGGATTTTTAAGGCAAACAAACGAAAACATCTAAAAGCAGTTATAACTATTGAATTACAACCCAAAAATTAAAGTCTACCAATACGTGCCAAGATCTGGTGTCACGAGTGTGTGGGCAACTAATAGAATATATGCTAAGCATGGATATCATGAATGATACTGTCAGTTCAACAACAGGAAGAGATAAGTACTTCTTTCATAATTATAACATAAATTTCAGTAATACTATTTAGCAACTTATATTTCAAGGCATTTAAGCAGAATAAATCATGGAGAATTTCCAAATAATTAGCATGCGCAATTATGCCGAGGTCGTACAACCCGATCCAACAAAATATTTAAACTGTGCACTGCCGGAGGGTCGAACGGCGCGAATCATTGATGCATCTATTTACTACCGAGGCGCTCGGCCCGATCCATAAATAACAATTATTTTCAAACAAATACAGATTTTTCATTTACAGTCAAGTATCTTATACAAACCTTCAAGTAAGTGAATTTAACCTTATACAATTCTTTTATCCATTTTTATCATGACTTAAAGTGATTATATTAGTAAGTAAGGGCACATACATTACAAGTATAGCATGATATGGGTCCTAAACTACCCGAACAATAGCATAATAGTATCTACATACGGACTCTCGTCACTTCGTACGTACGTAGCCCCCACGATTAGGTACAAACATTTATTAAATTCAACTATGGGGTTAATTCCCTCTTACAAGATTAGAAAGGAGATTTGACGCCAAATGACTCGAAGCTAGTCAAACATTACATAAACTAATCAATCTATGCTCAAAAGTTCATAATTCCACCATTTAAGTGATTACCCAACCTAAATTGCAAGATTCCTAAAATTCACCCCCGGGCCCACATGCTCGGATTCCAAAAATATTTAAAGAAAGTTGTTACCCACGACCTAAGAAACATAAATATATGATTATCACTAAGTTTCATGGTCAACTTCGTGGTAAAAATCTCTTCTTGTCAAACCCTAGGTGTTTCATCTAACCCATGATTTCTACTAATTTTCATGTTAAAATCTACCCAAAATCTACGTATTGAACTCACGATAGGTAGAAATTACTTACCTCCAAAAGTTAGGTGGAAATCCCTCTCAAGAAGCACCAATAATCGCCCAAAGAGTGAGAGAAAATTAGTGAAAATAGCTTAGTCCCGTATTAATTGAACCTCACTGCCCGAGCGATTTTCGCAACTGCGATGCATAGGTCGCACCTGCGGATCTGCTTCTGCGGAGCAGGTGTCCGCTTCTGCAGAGTTGGCTGGGCCGGCTGGGGCTGCATCTGCGGAAGGGCTCCTGCTTCTGCGGTCCCGCTTCTGTGTAGAAGGAGCCGCATCTGCGGAACCTGGCTGGCCATCCTTGGATCGCATCTGCGGAGACTTGGCTCGTACTTGTAGCTGGCCAACCGCAGGTGCGGTTATGACAGATCTGGAGCACTCAGCTACAGTTCCAAATTCTCAACAAGGTTGGAATCATAAAACGGACTCGCTCGAATTCACGGAATGCCCGAAACAATATTAAAACTAAGAATCACACCCTAAAACTGATTGAATCAAACTTAAAAACTTCAAGTTCTTCAATTTACTTCCAATGCGCCAAAACATGCTTATACTACTCGGAATGATATCAAATTTTGTGTGCAAGTCTTAAATGATACTATGAAACTATTTCCGATCTCAAAAATCCGTTTGGACCTCGATATCACCAAAATCCGCTCCAAACCAAATTTTAAAGGACTTCTCAAACCTTCACGAACCAACTTTCACTATTGGGTACCAAAACGCTCCCGGATCATCCAAAATCCGATCCGAACATACTCCCAATTCTGAAAGCATCATACGAACCTATTGGAATCGTTAAATCCCGATTCCGAGGTTGTTTACTCAAAATATTGACCGAAGTCAAACTTTACTTTTTAAGCCAACCTTAAGGAACTAAGTGTTCCGATTTCAACCCAAACTCTTTCAAATCCCGAACCAACCATCCCCGCAAGTCATAAATCAGTAAAAGTAAGTACGGGAAGTCTTATTTAGGGGAACAGGATTTTAGAAAGCAAAACGACTGGTCGGGTCGTTACACGTCTCCTAACTGTAATGATTGAGCTTAGCTCTGCTCGCTGGTTGTATTGCGTGAGCCTCTAGATGCCTCTAGAGCCTCTAGAATACCAAAACAAATGCGATCTTAATTTGTTGTATAATAGAACAACACTAATACCTAAATTAAATCGGTCAAGATCAAATCTGTTTATCAAAGTGCTGGCTCAAACACA
>AWOL01S0071635.1:12002-31504 GCA_000715115.1 Nicotiana otophora | reverse complement strand
CAGACTTGCACTACCACCTAGTCTCTCTGCAGTTCATCCAGTATTCTATGTTTCCATGCTCCGAAAGTATCACGACGATCCTTCTTATGTGTAAGACTTCATCTTAGTCCAGTTGGACAAGGACCTATCTTACGTTGAGAAGCCAGTGGCCATTTTGGACAGGCAGGTTTGAAAGTTGAGGTCGTAGAACATTGCTTCAGTGAACGTTCTATGGAGTGGTAATCCGGTCGAGGAGGCGACTTGGGAGACTGAGTAGGCTATGCGCAGCAGTTACCCTCATCTTTTCAGCACCTTAGGTATGTCTCTATACTCGTTCGAGGATGAACATTTGTTGTAAGAGGGGGATGATGTAATGACCCGGACGGTTGTTTTGAGGGAATTAGCCCCGAACCCCTATTTATTGCTCCCTCTACTTCTTTTTGTGGTTATATAACTTGTTGGGAGGATTTGTTTTTGGTTTCGTAGTGAAATGGGATACATAGTCCCTGAAATGGAAGTTTAAGGTAATAGGAATTGATCGTAGTTCGAACTATGTGAAGACGACTCCAGAATGAAGTTTTGACGGTTCCAATAGCTCTATAGGGTGATTTTGGTCTTAAGAGCATGTTCGGATGTAGAATTGGAGGTCCGTATGTCATTTTAGCGTTAATTGGCAAAAGTTAGAAAATGTGATAATTTTTTAAACGATTGACGGGGAGTGGACTTTTTGATATCGGGGTCGGATTCCAATTCCGGAAGTTGAAATAGGTCCATAATGTCAATTATGACTTGTGTGCAGAATTTGAGATCAATCGGTATTGATTTGATAGGTTTCAGTGTCAGATGTAGAAGTTTGAAATTTTAAAATTCATTAGCTTGAATCGATGTGCAATTCGTATTTTTAGCATTGTTTGATGTGATTTAGAGGCTCGACTAAGTCCGTATGATATTTTAGGACTTGTTAGAAAGTTTGGTTGAGGTCCTGGAGGCCTCGGGTGGATTCTATATGGTTAGCGGATCAAATTTGGACTTGGGAGAATGGTTGAAGGCACCAGTTTTAGTGTAATCGCACCTGCGCAAGAGTGACCGTAGGTGCGAGCCCGCAGAACCGAGCAATTGGGAGCAAATACGGGTCTGGGGTACTTGGCCAGTGGTTGTAGATGCGACGTGAAGACCGCAAGAGCGGAGTCTCTTCTTGGTCGCAGAAGCGGACTCGGTCCGCAGGAGCCGGTGCCCAGAACCGCTCCTTGACTAGAGAAGCGGAAGTGCAGATGCACGTTTGGGACAATAGAAACAGACATTCTTGGACTAAGTTAGAACCGCACCCACAATGGAAATTCCGCAGGTGCGGAGCCGCAAATGCAGTTGTGCACTCGCAAAAGCGATTTTGCTGGGCAGAAAAGGGGCAATTCCGAGGGTTTTTTTCATTCTTCATTTTGGACATTTTGAACTCGGTCTTGGGCGATTAAGATAAGCCACTCGTGAACATTTTTATTCAATAATCTTGTTTCCCCATTGATTTTCCCACTTAGTTAGTGTGCATTTAAGGTGGAAATTGGGAGTTTGAGGGTAGGGATTTGGAGAGTTTGATTTGAGGAATTGAGTGGCGATTTAGTGTCGGAGTTTGGTAATTTTGGTATGGGTGAACTCGGTCGAGTGGGCATTCGTATTTTTTAACTTTTACCCGATTCCGAGACGTGGGCCCGATTTGTCTTTTTGGGCTGAATTTTTAATTCTTTGCTAAAGTCGTAGATTTATTTTTTAAATTAGTTTCTCGTAGTTGTATTCATGATATGTGATTGCTTTTGGCTAGATTTGGGCCATTCGGAGTTGGAAAGTGAAGGGAAAGGCACTCTTACCAATTGATTGATCGAGATTTGAGGGAAGTGACTTGTCTAACTTTGTGTGGGGGAAATCCCCTTAGGATTTGGTACTGTTATAGCAATATGTGATACGTGAGCGCCGTGTACGTGATGTGACGACTGTGTACACAGGCTAATTACGAAAATTTCCATTCTTGCTGAGTTGTCTTCTTTTAAATTCATTAACTGAGTTGCCTTAGCATATGTAGTGATCATGTTTAGCCTAATATCATATGTCTACATGACTTTACTCATACTTGAAATTTGTGCAACATGCTTTGTTGAATTACCTGCTTTCCTTTATTTGGATTAAATCTTTAACTGTGAGATTTCTTGCTATAAATTCGTGTTTTCTTCGATTATCTGTTGCATATTTACTTTGGGACTATGAGGCGGTTCCTCGGGAGATCCCCCTGTACTGCATATTTACCTTGGAACTATGAGGCAGTTCCTCGGGAGATCCTCTCATGTACTGCATATTTACTTTGGGACTACGAGGTGGTTCCTCGATAGATCCCCGTGTACTTCATATTTACATTGGGACTACTAGGCGTTTACTCGAGAGATCCCTCTGTACTACATATTTATTAGGTCTACGACGCGGTTACTCGAGAGATCCCCCCTGTCATGCATATTTATATTTGGGACTAGAAGACGGTACCTCGGGAGTGCCCCTGTTGTTTACTTCTATTTACTGTGCTGATACTTTCGAAAACTTCTTATTGTTTAAATTCTCAGTCATTTCAAAATATTATTATATATTCTAACCTAGTTTTATTTTAAACCAGTAGGGCCCTGACCTGACCTCATCACTACTCTACCGAGGTTAGGCTTGGCACTTACTAGGTATTGTTGTGGCGTACTCATACTAAACTTCTGCACATTCTTTTGTGCAGATCCAGGTTCTTCCCACCAGACCAGATACCAATGAGTTGGACCGCACGTGGAGACTTTAAGGTATATCTGCCCGCGTCCGCAGACCTTGGAGTCTCCCTCTATCCTTACTATGTTGGTTTTCCTTATTGTGGGAGTTGTAAATTATGGATGTGCAGTTTTATATTTATATATCATGTGTTGATATTAAAGTTTAATTTATTATTCATTTATTCCGCAAATTGTTAGACTTACCTAGTCTTAGAGACTAGGTGCTATCAAGACATCCTACAGAGGGAAATTGGGGTCGTGACGGTTTATTTGCTAGAAGATAGTTTCACGTTGTGTCGCATCAGTAGAGTTGACGAGGCATGGACTATGCTTCCATTTGAGAGGGATGGATATGTAATTTTTAAATGATGATCTTGTATGCGATGCGAGAATGATGTGATTTTTGAATGAAATAGGGTCCTGGCTTGGAACTCTAATTTTTAATGGATCTAGGCTTGAATTTTGAAGGAAATCTGGGCTGTGCATCAGTCCGAAGTGATCGGAGAACTTTGATGTTAGAAGAAAATTCGGGCTGTGTACCAGTCCGAAGTGATCGGAGCATTTGAATTATTGAAAAAATGAAATCCAAAATGTGTACCGGACTGAAGTGAATGGAGCACTTGAATAAAAAAAAGAAAATTTGGGCTGAGTACCAATCCAAAGTAATCGGCGCATTTGAATGTTTGAAGAAAATCTGGGCTGAGTACCGGTCCGAAGTGATATCAGAGCATTTAAATCTAAGATGCCCATATTAGAAGGTATGAGCCAGTAAAATTGAACTTGAAATAAAATGCCCATTGTTCAGGAGTGTGCCTGGAAAATATGGCTTTGAAATTAAATGACCATTTCTAAGGAGGGCAAGTGGAAAAGCAAGAAGCTATGTATTTATTTTTATTTTTTTATGTTTGAAAATTGATGAAAGGAGTTCTGTTATTAATGACTCAGGCAGGCAATAGATGCAAAAAGATAAAATTTGAAATGATATGACCGAGTCTGGCTAAGATTGCCTACGTATCCCAATGGAATCAGGCCAAAATATAGTTCGATTACGATTACAAAAGATGACTAAATCCGATGTGGATTGCCTGCTTATTCCTACCAAAGGAAATCAAGTCGCGGTGTAGATCCGAATGTATAGAAATGTTTTTTTGATGATTTTTATTACAAGAGTGGGACCGAACCCTACGTGGGTTGCCTACACATCGTCCCGTGGGAAGTCAGGTCGGGCGTAGTTCTGTTACAACAAAATCTAACTACACTGTCAACAAAACTTGACTCTTTTTGATTGTTTTATGTATTTTTGTTGTTTATAGCTTTCTGTAGAGAATGTTTGAAAATTTGTGAAGTAAAGAAAGACGGCAATTTATTGATCGATCATCGTTTTTTACTTGACTTTGGTAGGTACCGACAATTAATTTTGTGTGTAAGAATTTCCACTATACACTTTACAACAAACCTAGAGCAGCTTATGAGTGGTACCTCATGTTTACCTATGTATCTACAAGATTTGTTCATCTTGCTTCAATCAAAGGTTTTGAATTCTACCTATCCTTATATTTCAAGTGCCTCACTACAAACAAAGTCCTAGTATGCACACATATTTGAAGTATCTTTTTGTATTTTGACTTTTAGGACATTTTGAGAAGTACACTCACACTCAGAAAGATGTTCAATGCATGCAATTGAGATACCATATGGTTGACCTCTATGTGAGTATCCACTAATATGAGAACACTTGGAATAGGATCATGTAGGGCTTTGTTATTGGATTGTAATGTCGGCTTGGGGACCAGTAGGATATTCATTTGGGATAAAAGTGGTTAATCCTCTTTGAGCACTGCACTATATTCACGTCTTCGATGTTCAAACTATACTTCGACGCTTGATCTTGTTCGGCTCTTTGTCCATTTCTTTATTTTGACTTCTTTTGAGCTTGTAGGAGATTCTTTTTCCTTTTCTGGAGTTTTTCTATTTTTATTTTTTTTCTTTTGAGGTTTCTCTTGCTTTGTAGGATTGTTTTCCTTTTTTTGTTGGAGTTCCTCCTCTTTGAGTTTGTAGACTTTTCCCCTCTCTTTGTTTTTTTATTTTTTCTAGAATTTGTGGAAGTTTTCTCCTTCTTGTTGGATTTTCCTTTTGAATTTGAGGAATTTCTTTTTTCTTTTCTTGAATTCATGTCTCTGATTGCCTTAGACTTTGCATCTTTAGCCTTTTAATGCTTGTCGCCTTCGCTTTGATCTTCGTCCGAAGTTAGACATATTCAGTGCACGCAAGAGCTTGGGCCAAGGGAGGGGTAGTGCATCTAGCACAAGAAAGGGTATGGGCTAAGATGTGGTTGTCCAAGAAAAGGTTTAAGGCTCAAAGGGGGTTATTCTAGAGATTAATATCATTTGGTACGCTAGAAAGGCTCAATCGGGTCAAAGATACATACGATCCTTTCCCAAACCAAGCGTTACTCAGAGTTTCGCCTCAATATACATTTGGGCCAAGTTCTAGATCTACAATGGAATGCAATAAATTTTAATCTAGGCTCACCACACAATGCACATGAAACGATGAGGTCGGCTTTGTTCTTACCCTAACTGTAAGCATGAGATTTTTCAAGTGTCACTAAGGTATAATTGAGAGGTACCACAAAAGACTATGGTTTACCCGAAGTTGATCCTTTCCATACAAATTAACATGTTCTTTTCCATGCACACTCGTAATTATGCTAGTACCAACTAAGTCAATATTTGGTGAGTTTTCCTTTTTTGTTTTTTTGATAAATGGGACTAGAGTCAAAGAAAAAGTTTTCCCTCTTCTTTTTTATTTTTTTTATTTTTGACTTAACAATAATTTTTTGTTTTTCTGTTTCTTTTTTTTAAAATTAATCTATTTCGTTTTTTTGTGATTTTTTAAAAATTGAGAACGACCTCGAAGGTTGCCTACGTATCTCGTTAAAATAAAAATCTGGTCAAGCGTAGTTAAGGATGGGAAGAAAGAAAATATTTCAAAAATTTTCATTTCATTTTAATTTTTTGAACTTTTGAAATAAACAATTTTTGTGATTTTTGATAGAGACGATTGAATGTAAAACGAACTTTGTAGTTACCGCTCCGATGCGATATCGGAGCATTAAAATTAGACGGGCTTTGTAGTGTAATAACCCGACCGGTCATTTTGAGCTTTGGCGTTTTATTCGGTGGTTTGAGACTTTGAGTAGCTTTATATTATGTATTATAACTTGCGTGTATGGTTGGTTTCAGTGTTCGAGCAGTTCGAAATTGATTTGGAAGAATGATTCTAGTTTTAGAAGCTTTACGTTGGAAGAGTTGACTAAGGTTTTATTTTTGGGTAAACGGACTCGAAATCAGATTTTAATTATTCCAAGAAGTTTGTATGATAATTTTGGACATTTTCACAAAGTTTGGATAAATTCCAATGAGTTTTGGATAAGTTTGGGTTATATGGTGATTGTTTTCGGTTTCGACGTTGATTTGAGCATAAATGTTACCATATTGAGCAAACGACCTTTGATTCGTGTTTCAATTAAACCATTATATCTGTGTCGTAATTTTGGAACCATAGCAACTGAAATTATCAAGTTTTGACATCTAATGTATGGTCATTTTACTAAGAATTGGGTTGCTAGATTTTTCAGATTAATTACACAATTGCCACTGAATTCTTATTTAAAAATCTGCACTATTTACAAATATTGAAACCAACATATCTCCTTCATTATAAGGTCAAATGGAGTGATTCAAAAGCCTAACGTGACTGACATTCTATGAGGAATTCATTGGAGGCATCAAAAGTAAGTTTCAGGATCGTTTGTAACAAGAAACGAGGTAGAACAGCTGTGCATTGTTTGCTATTAATGTTGTTGGAGTTTTCTCATCTTGAAAGTTTGGGATTGGGAGAATTCAAGGATGTTATTCAAGTTTCTTCCATGGGGTAAGGTCTAAATCACAACCTATGTATTTCCTTTTGATTCATTCAGTTGGTTTAAGCTTTAATCCATGATTTTAATTGTAAACTCATTTAATTCTTTAAATCAAGACTTAGGGTTATGTTCTAAATTTTAAAAATTGAAAATACATTAGAGGCATTTATTTTCTGATTCCTTTTGGAAATTTGTTTTCCTATATCAGGAGAAGAACTTACTCGAATTTGGCAAGTTTTGGAGGAGTATTACGAGAGATATGGGACCCAACTAGTGTGAGTTGGATTGTTGGGTTATGAACACCCAAGAGCGATATTTTGGAGAATTGTTTGAGCTATCGGACTCCGATTGAGTTAGTTTTAGTTCGTGTGAGCTTGTATTGGTTTGGGCTTTGCTCGGGAAAGCTTGGATTCGAAATCCAAGGCGTTCCTGACGTTGACTTTTATTGACTTTTTGTGGAAAATGTAAAGATCATAGCTTTATTTATTGTAATTGGTTTCTCTTGCATTGTTTGATGTTATTAAGTCAATTTTGGTTAGATTTGAACCGAGTGGAGGCGCATTTTAAGGTAAAATCTATTTCTGAGTGTTGAATTGGCCTAGTTGAGGTAAGTATCTTGCCTAACTTTGTGTGGGGGAAACTACCCCTTAGGAATTGGTATTGATTGATTCATTTGTGCTATGTGAAAGTCGTGTACGCAAGGTGACAAGTGGGTACACCAGTGGTATTTGACCGATTTAGGCTACTTAGACTATTCACATGCTTAAATTAAAATGTCATATCATGTTCTAAATTCTCATAGTCAATCTATTCTTACTTATGTTAGTCTATCCTTATATGAATTAAATGATTTCGTTAACACTTGTTCTACATCCTAATTGATAAATTACTATCATGCCTTAGTTGAACTTGTTGCATGTTATCTCTCTCATTGTTGATTATCATTATTTGAAGTCATTTTTCATGTTATCTCTCTCATTGTTGATTATCATTATTTGAAGTCATTTTTCATGTTATCTCTCTCATTAATTATTATTTTTTGGAGTTATTATTCATGTTATCCCTTCCCTTATTGATTTCCATTATTTGAAGTAATTGCTACACGCTTTCTTTTCCATTGTGAGTTATTCTTATTTAACAATGTGGTTATACATTGTCTCTCATTTTTGAGTTATTGGTGTTGAAGTTATGAAAGCCATTATCACGTTGAGGCGAAATTGTTATTGTTGAAACATCTTCGGCGTTGAGCATTTTACCTTAACTGTTGTTATTGATATTCATGTACCCGTTGCGGTGGAGCCCTGAGCTATTATTGTGGAAACATTGATGTTGTTGATTGTTGGCAAGTTGTGATATATGAGCACTTGTGTTGTGAGTTGTTATTGTAATATGATATTGACGTGCATGTGGCGGTATAAGGCTTGGGGTTAATGTGTATGCGGCGGTATAAGGTGGTATTTATGTGCGTGTTGCTTGTAGGGGAACTACGTGAAGCCACACGGCCATAAGGTGGGCTAAAGCGCATGTAGCTATTTCAGGAAAACTATTTTCAAAACCTATTTCAAATGTAATGCTCACGTGGCCATATAAGAAAATTTTGTGATTGAAATTGTGAAATGTGAGTACGAGGCGGTACCTCGGTTGTGATTTGCATTGTACATTTCATGCTGGAACAACTAGTTGCTTTGAACGGTCATTGTTCTTTCTTCAATCATTCATCCGCATATTGATTGTGTTTGATTATTCGTTGCTATCTTGGTGATGTAACGATTGTGGTTTCTTATGTGAGTCACGCATTCTACGTGATTTATTTTGTTGCTTTAACATGCCAATATGTGCCTCCGCTATAACTTGGTGAATTGATTGTCAATGTGAATTTAATTGCGTGGATTCACTATATCATATTTTGTTGAGTTGTTGGTAACATAATGGTCTAAATAAAAGAATTATTAACATGCTTTATTTTATGAGCCTCCTAAGATAAAAATCATTATCTCACCCGGTGCCTTATTATTCTAAATGGTTATTGTACTTTCACTATAATTGGGTTATCAAATTACATCAACCAGTTAGATGTTTATCTTACTTAAAATTGTTATCATATTTTTCTTTAATAAATTCTATATTTAATATATTAATTTAACTTAAGTTTTGGTTTGTTTAAAAATGATACTTTTACTCAATTTTATTTATTTATGAACTAAACCCATTTGATACTTTATTTCGTACAATGGTATATTATTTTATTTTACTTGATTCCTAAAATAAGCTGATTATTTCATTTGACACCTTACTTTATTCAAAATTGTTATTATGTTTTATGGTGTTTAAATGTATCTCTCGTTCATCTAAATTGATATTTGTCACGACTGCAAAGTACATGGTAACACGTGGGATTTGCCGTGCGAAGGTGATTGTTATTGTGGGCACGAGGTGCCATATGTGTAAGATTTGTAAATTGTGGTTCATGACTTGTGGTTTATGAGGTGTGGTGCCTCGGGTTAATTCTTGTTGTAAGTCCATACGTTGGGAGCGATCTTATTATTTGAGTTGTCATCCCTTTTTTTCCTTATTTGAGTTCATTTACCTCTCAACGGTGTTTTGATTATGTTGTTTCTTCATTACTCATTTACTAATTGATGTCATTTGTGTTTCTATTACTTCATTGTTGGTTGTAAATCAATAATCTTTCCGCCGTTGGTCTTACATTGATGTTCTTCCCATTGTTAGCTTATGTATATCTTGAATAGGTTTCTATGTCTACTAAGTGTCTTGACCTGACCATATCACCAATCCATCGAGGTTAGGCTTGATACTTACTGGGACCGTTGTGGCGTACTCATGCTACTCTTTTGTACATTTTTGTGCAGATCCAAGTATTCTGTTTGTGTTGTTGAGAGTTGCGTTTGTGCGGCGGGAGACTTCAAGGTATACCTGCTTGACGTTCGCAGGTCTCGGAGTCACCATCTTACTTCATTATGCTACTGTTAAATTATAATTCAAAACAATATTGTGTTTAGAAATTCTAGTGTGTTTTAGTAGTGCTTATGACTCCGTACTACCGATTTTGGGAAATATATAACTATTGGCCGCTTGCGGATATGTATCTCATTTAATAGTTTATGATAAATAATTAAATAGTTCAATTTTGTTATTAAATCAGCATGTGTTAGACCTACCTAGTCTTCAAGGTATACCTGCTTGACGTTCGCAGGCCTCGGAGTCACCATCTTACTTCATTATGCTACTGTTAAATTATAATTCAAAACAGTATTGTGTTTAGAAATTCTAGTGTGTTTTAGTAGTGCTTATGACTCCGTACTACCGATTTTGGGAAATATATAACTATTGGCCGCTTGCGGATATGTATCTCATTTAATAGTTTATGATAAATAATTAAATAGTTCAATTTTGTTATTAAATCAGCATGTGTTAGACCTACCTAGTCTTCAAGGTATACCTGCTTGACGTTCGCAGGCCTCGGAGTCACCATCTTACTTCATTATGCTACTGTTAAATTATAATTCAAAACAGTATTGTGTTTAGAAATTCTAGTGTGTTTTAGTCGTGCTTATGACTCCGTACTACCGGTTTTGGGAAATGTATAACTATTGGCCACTTGCGGTATGTATGTCATTTAATAGTTTATGATAAATGATTAAATAATTCAATTCTGTTATTAAATCAGCATGTGTTAGACTTACCTAGTCTTAGAGACTAGGTGCCATCACGACATCCTAAGGTGGAAAATTGGGGTCGTGACATGTAGTTATCGTTCTAAAGCGATATCGACGTATTTAATGTTAGACGGACTTTGTAGTTACCATTCCATATAGGAGCATTAACATGAAAGTAAAATGACGGGTTACGTACCGTTTCATATAGGAGCATTGTTAGTACGAGGATAGGTACCGTTCCGTTTAGGAACGCTGAAAGAAAAGTAAAATGATAGGTTGTAGTTCCGTATAGGAGCATTGTTAGTAGAGACTAGGTACCGTTCCATTATGGAGCACTAACAGAAAAGTAAAATCTCCATGCGATGGGAGGGGAAAGAAAGTAAATCTTTGCACGATGGGAGTGACTGAAATGTAAATGTCCGCACGATGGGAGCCTTTTTTGATGTTTTTTGAAAAATGAGGTCGAACCAGAGGAGGGTCCTTGATTGATGATTTATTTTAGTTTTTTAACATAGGATCGAACTTGGGAAGGGTCCTTGATTGATTGTATTTTTTGAAAAATGTGATCGAACCCAAGGTTGCCTGTGTATATCGTTGAAACGAGAATCAGGTCGGGCATAATCCGGGAAGATGAGAGATAAAAGGAGTTTGTTTTGGATTTTTTGAATTTCCTCAGGAAAAAGGATAATAATTTTGGATTTTTATGTTGATGTATCAGGGGGTGACTTCTAGAGAAACAACATAGGAAGATATGTATATCTTTGTTATATAGTTTTTGATTTTTTGGGAATGGTCCCTTTGTACGGATTTCTTGTTAATTGTGACCCAAGTGGCCAGACATGACCGATTCGTCTAGTTAAGTACGAGAAAACACCGGACCCACTACAAGTCACCTATGTATCTTGACACGAGGTCAAGAATCAGGTACGCGTAGTTCGTGAAGATTAAGGATAGAGGAAGATGTTTTGGATTTATATTTTATGGATTTCCTCAAGGAGGAATTTTGTAGAAATATGTTTTCGATTTTGATGTTCCTTTGATGTCTACAGGAAGACTTCGAAGAAACAAGGGATAACATAGACATTTTAATTTTTTTTCCAGAGATGACCGTTTCGCAAGGATCTTCGGTCAACTGTGATCCGAGTGGCCAGAATTGACCGACTCGTCAAATTAAGGACAAGAAAGACCGAACCCATGATGGGTTGCGTATGTATCTCTACACAAGGTCAAGAATCTAGTACACGTAGTTCGTGAAGGTTGGAGAGTATGAGATGTATGATTTTCAACACTGTTTTTACTCTCTTACTTCAAGGCATTGCAACTAACTTTATTAATTGCATCAAAGATATGTATTAAATGCGAAGGTATAGACAAACATGGAGTGATGCCTCATTGTACCCATGATTGGGTGTGGTATCTCTTGTGTTGAAGAATGTCTCCCTCAAGAAGATGTTCCCCAACTGCTCCTTCGAACAGTTGCCTTGATGCCCCCTGACGATTTGCGAGACAATATTTGAGGTTGTCTCCCAATTGACTGCAGGGATGTTTTGTTGCGACCTTCCAACTGTCTACATGAACCTTTTGGTGATCGTCCCCGACTATTAGCCCGGGCGATTATCTGACANAGTGTATCCCTCAAGAAGATATTCCCCAATTGCTCCTTCGAACAATTGCCTTGATGCCCCCTGACTATTTGCGAGACAATATTTGAGGTTGTCTCCTAATTGACTGCAGGGATGTTTTGTTGCGACCTTCTAACTGTCCACATGAACCTTTTAGTGATCGTCCTCGACTATTAGCCTGGGCGATTATCTGACGCATATATAAAAATATAGTTAGAGTAGTGCCGTCATATATGATGGAATCAAGAATTGTAACTAACACTCCCCTGATTGTTCGGTGGATGTTCCACAGTGTCCGCGTGCAGTCCGAAGATGATGCTCATTTTCGCCGTCCACGGGAACCATTTGTTGATCATCCTCGGTTGACAACCGGGAATGATGTTATGATCTGAATATAGACAAGTGGTGAGAGAAGTGAAGTAAGGAAAAATTATGAAGTTAATTGTAAAACTACTACTCCCCTGATTATCTCACTGATGGTCCACAAGGTCTGAGACCAGATGTTATCTCTCGAGAAGTGCCCTGGATGATGTACTGGCAAAACTTAGAGGGGAGATGTTAAAGTCCCTCTCAGGTGAAGTTATGGAATCAATGGGATGCCTATTTGGCTGTGCATCCAGTGCTGCATTCAGTTGTGATCAGGAACACGATATCGACATATCATGATGCATCATAGATGATGTTGTCCTTCCTGTGTCCAAAGAAAATTGTTAGTGCGAGGGAGAGAAATTGACTCATATTGACTTGAGGCTTCGCTTGTCCTTCCTAGTCTATCCGAGTCGTGTGAGCCTGACACTTTTCGAAGGCTGACTAACAGCTTTCCACTGCAGCAAAAATGGGTTGACTTTGTATTGAATATTGAATTCGGGAAGTGGGAGTGAACACCATGACTCCATAGTCAGATGTTTGAATAAAGGACTTGCATCCCATATGTTGGGATTTAAGTCGGGTGAAGGTCAGAGTAAGGTTGACATGGTATTTTGAGAATGGGATTTTTTGGGTGAAATTTGGGTGATACTCTCGGAGATTTCTGGGTTGAGAGCATCATTACACTATTCCAAAAGAACTACCCTAGTTTCCAGTACTGAGGAAATTAATTTGAAACAGTGGGGAGACCAAAACCTTACATAGGGTTGCCTACATATCTTGCCAAAGCAAGAATTAAGTCAAAAAGTAGTTTCGACCAACTACTAGAACTAAGAGATCTGTATGATTATCAAGAATAAGTGATTGTACTTTGAGAGGAATTTTATTTATGAATAAGAACTCTTGGGTGGGTGGGTGGAGACTGCTAACTCTTGAATAAGAGATAGACGGTACTCCATCTGTTTCAATCTATGTGAACATATTTCATTTTTCGCCCGTGCCAAAAAGAATGACCTCTTTCCTTATTTGAAAATAATTTACCTTTATGCAATGATTTATAGCCACATAAAATATATGTGCCTCATTTTACACCACAAGTTCAAAAGTCTTCTCTCTTTTCTTAAATTCCGTGCCCAGTCAAATAGGTTCACATAAATTTAAACGGAGGGAGTAGCATAGTGCATAGATCTGTTTTAAATGACATTAGTTAGTAGAAATGTGAAATCTGATTAAGAAGGATATGTCAAATCAGTGGAAGATGTACCAAGTCGAATTGATGTATGTTTGGGTAAGGATGATAGAGTGCAAAGGATGGTATGATTGTATTGGATGGTCGTAAAGACCGAAATGGGTATGTGTATTTGAAAGGTCAAGTTTCGAGACAAATCAACCAGATTTTAGTCAGACAAAGAGAACCTAATAGTAGGTAACAAGTAGAAGGCACATATAACAGATAAAGAATACATAACAACGACAGAAAAAGAATATGTAACAAATATACAAAGAATATATATCAAGTAAAGGATATGCAAGGATTAATTCAGCTAAAGCAAGCTGCGAGATTCTGTGTACTGTAACCTAGGAATTCTAAGAGTAGATATACCTAGATTCGGACGAGATGTTGCGTAGTTAACCTCGTCTGCCAATCTCTAAAACTAGAGAGTTTTGAAAAAATATTCGTAGGGGTGTAAAGACAACCCTCACGTAACTTGTGTGTGATTGTGTAGGACCAAGTGTCGACAGAAAAGTGATGACAATTCAATAAGGTAGCACCAAAGCATGTGACATCGAATATACAACATGGGCATCTATGAAAGCATATACATCATAGCATGTTTAAAAGAATATATGACATGAACATGACAAAGAATATACAGCTTGAAGCGGATGACAAAGAATATAACACATAAAGCATATGACAAAGAATACACCGCTTGAAGCGCATAACAAAGAATATACTGCTTGAAGCGCATGATAGAGAATATATGACTTGAAGTATGTGATGATGAATATGCGACTTGAAGCAAGGAATATAGTACTCAAAGAAAACAATTTAAATCTTGAAGCCAAGCATATACAAACTTGAAGTACAGAATATACGACTTGAAACATGTGACATAAATAATAGAAATTGGAGTATTGGAGAACCTGTAATCCCTCAAGCAATTGATCGAGTCCTCTATGGTTAGAACCTGAAATATCCTCAGCAAAAGATTCCATGTTGTTGCACCATATTTTGCACAAGATAAAACAAACTACAACTTATAGTACTCTACAAAGTTATTTAAAGTTTAGAGTCACCACCTAGTATTTAAGGTATACTAGGACACCTATATTACACTATATAATGTACACTAAATTATGGTCTACGAAACCGTTGAGATTCTGAGTAAGAGTTCAAGTTATCTCGAGGGGAAGGAGTTAGGCATCCCTCAAGATCCACAATAAATGCGGTTCATGTGGAGACAATCAAATAATGGAGAGAAGTTTCAAAAGAATGATTAATTTGATATACACAAATAACGGTAAAGTAGCATGAATGAGGAGTGATTGAACAAGAATGTCACATGGTGAAAGACAAATGTCTATGTATGATAAAATATATATATACAAAATGAAGATGAAGTATGTCAGAACTGTATTTTTATAAATTGACAAAATGTAAAGCAAATATATAGTAACAAGTGGAATATTTTATAAATTAACTAGATGAATTGTAGTAAAATAATGCACTTGGAAGAATTTGATTTATAACCAAAGGGTAAGGTATTTTGAGTGATAGGCTAAAAATGTAAAAATACAATGTAATGACCCGGTCGGTTATTTTGAGTATTTTAACCCCTATCCCCTAATTAATGCTTCTTCTATGTTATATTGTAATTATGTGACTTGCAGGGACTTTTGGGTTTGATTCCGGGTGAGTTCGAGGTGCAATGAGACACATAGCCCCTAAGTTGAAGTCTTAGGTTGATAGAGTTGACCGTAGTTTGACTTCTATGTAGACAACTCCAAAATTGATTTTTTATAGTTCCAATAGCTCTGTATGGTGATTTTAGACTTAGGAGTGTGTCCGGATGTTGGTTTGAAGGTTCGCAGATCGTTTCGGCGTGAATTGGCGAAAGTTGGAAAGTTGAAGGTTTGGAAGGTTGAAATGTTTGATCAAAAGTTAATTTAATGATATCATGGTTACATTTTGATTTTGGAAGTTGGAATAGGTCTTACATATCATTTATGACTTATTTGCAAAATTCGAAGTCAATCGGAGTTGTTTTGGTATGAATCGATATTAGTTTTGGAATTTAAAAGTTCATAAGTTCATTAGTCCTAAATCGATGCATGATTCATGGTTCTAGTGTTGTTTGATATTATTTGACACTTCGAGAGTGTTCTAATGATGCTTTGGGACTTGTTGGTATGTTTGGTTGAGGTCCCGGGGGGGCTCGGGTGTAATTGGGAGCATGTTCTGCGCATTTCGGAACCTTAAGGATTGCTGAAGCAACTGGTTTTCTACAGGTCTAGTTTCCTTCTATGCGTTCGCGAAGGTTTTCCCACGTTCACGTAGAGTCTTCAGGGGTTGCTGGAACTTACCCTTTGCGTTCTCGTAGAAGGCCACGCGTTCGCCAAGGGTCAGTGGGTTTGTCCACTGCGATCGCGGGCAGGGAGCCACATTCGCGAAGAAGAGAAGCAGGTTGGGGACCTCACATATTTGGTCTACGCTTTCGCGAATGAAACTTCGCGTTCGCGAAGCCTTGTATCGGTTGGCTATCGCGTTTGTGAGTGGGTTCTCGCGTTTACGGAAGAGGAATTTTTGCAGCAGCTTAATTTGTGCTTCGTGAACGCAAGTCACCTTTCGCGTGTGCGAAGAAGAAATCACTGGGCAGCAGAATATAATTTCAAAAATGCGTGTTCATCTCATTTTACATATTTTGGACCTACAGAGCTCGGTGTGAGGCAATGTTTCTAGGGTTCTTCAAGGATATTGTTAGGGTAAGTGATTCTAACCCTGATTGGACTATATTTCATGAATCTATTACTATTTATATCATCTAATTAGGGATTTGAGTTGGAAATTTGGGGGAAAATGGTAAAACCTTCCTAAACTAAACTTTTGAGGTTTGAAAGGCGATTTGAAGTCGAATTTGAGTAATTCTTGTATGGTTGGACTCGTTATCAAATGGATATTCGGATTTTGTAAATTTTGTCGGGTTTTGAGGCGCAGGCTCGGGTTAAACGTTTGGGTTGAGTTTTTATTTATTTGAAAATATCTTAATTGTTTTATTCTAATTAGCTTCCTATAGTTTATATTTACGGTATGAAGTAGTTTTGTCTAGATTCGAGTCGTTCGTAGTGGGATAATCGAGGGCAAGGCCTACTAGTGGATTGAGTAAGCAGGTTTTGAGGTAAGTGTCTTGCCTAACTTTGTGTGGGAGAAATACCCCTTAGGATTGGTGTTGTTTTGTGATAATTGTTATGTGTGGAAGCCGTGTACACAAGGTGGCGAGTGTGAAAACGGGCTAAATGTGGAAATTTGCCGGATTTAGCTAAGTATATTCCTTTCATGCCTTAATTGAGTTATCTTAACATGTTATCTTCATCATCATTAATCTATTTCACATGCTCTTTTTGTCTTAGGTCTTATTTGTTAACTGCACTACGTGTTTAGTTGAAGTTCTTGTTTTCATTTATTCCATATACATTATTTAACCTTTGAATTCTTACTGGAAGTTGTTGTTCTTGGTATATCTTGTTGTTGAAATTGGTATTGAGTTATAAAGATCGTGATTCACATTGAGGCAAAGTGATGAGTTATGAAATACTATTCTGTTGAGTTATTCACTTTCGGTTGTTATTTTTGAGACTCTTGTGTTCATTGTGGTCGAGCTATGTGCTCTTTATTGTGAAAACACTGTGATTGTTGGCTTTAGTGGCAAGTTGTGATATTGGGCACTTGAGATGCGATTTGTGATATGTTATGATATTGATACGCATGCGGTGGTTTAAAGTTTTGGGGTTGAAATGCATGTGGTGAGATAAGGTGGGCTTAACGCGTGGCTAGTAGGACAACTACTATAAGCCATGCAGTGTGATAAGGTGGGCTAAATCGCGGGATTCTATTTCGGGAAAATAATTTTCAAAACTAAATGTAAGGCTCTCGCGGTGATATAAGGAATGATTGTGAATTGATTTGTTGTTTGAGACTACGAGGCAGTACCTCGATAGTGACCCTTGTTGATACTTCCTATTTATTCACTTGCGTCTTTGTTGTTTTGTTCCGTGTCATAGTATTCTTTGTTTTCTTCTGTGAAGTATTAATTGCCTTAGTTCAGTGTAGTTATTTTCGTGTACTTCTTTAATTGTCTCATTTCTACTGCTATCATTATTTTCACTGTTATACACTTGTTCAGTTTCCTATTCTTGACCTGACCACGTCACTACTCTACCGAGGGTATTCTTGGCACATACTGGGTACTGTTGTGGTGTGCTCATGCTACGATTCTGCATCTCTTTTTGTGAAGATCCAGGTACCTCCTACTAGCCCAGACATCAGTGAGTTGAACTTGTATCTGGAGACTTCAAGGTAGACCTGCCAGTATACGGAGGCTTCAAAGTCACCCTCTCTCTACTTTTATATTTTCCTTCTTTTACTAGTTACAGTTGTATAGGGATGACTATGATACCGTTGTAGAGCTTGTGACTCGATATTACCAGGTTTGGGGGAAATAGTATATGTTGAGTAACAAAGCTTATTTTATAAAATTGTTGAGTATTTAACAGTTTATTTGGTATTTTAGTTATTTCCGCATGTTTGTTAGGCTTACCTTGTCTTAGAGACTAGATGCCGTCACGACATCCTGCGGAGTGAAATTAGGGTCGTGAAAAGTTGGTATTAGAGCTCTAGGTTCATATGTGTTATGAGTCACAACCAAGTTTAGTAGAATCTCCCAGATCGGTATGGAGACGTATATACTTATCTTCGGGAGGATATGGAACTGTAAGGAAATATTTCACTTCTTTGATTTCTTATCATGCGAATTTGTTGACTTTGGAATTCTAAGTCTCTGTCTTTCTATTCTCTCACAGATGGTGAGGACACGTACAATTGGATCTGATGATCAGATGCTCGCGCCCTCTGTTAGAGCCGTGGGAGACCAGGGTCAGGATAGAGGCCGAGGATGTCCACGTGGTGCAGCCAAAGAACCTGCACGAGCTGCTATAGAGGATCCACCAGTAGCTCAGTTGGAGAGCAGGAACCTAAGATTCCTGTTACTACCTTTGCACTTTAGGAGACTCTTGCCCAGAGTTTGAACATGTTTGGCACTTTAGCTCAGGCGGAGGTTATTCTACTTGCTCTTGCCACAACTTAGGGCGAGGGACGAGCACAGACTCCCACCGCCCATATCCCAGAGCAGCAGGTCCGGGTTGACTAGGTCCCAGAGGTCATGCCAGTGAGGCCGATCATCCCAGTTCAGCCCGAGGCTAGGGCAATATCTTCTGAGGGGTAGCAACTCAGGCTCGAGAGGTACAAAAATACCCCCCTCATACTTTCAGCGGTTTGGCGTCGAAGGATGCCTAGGGTTTTATTGAGGAGTGCCACCGTATCTTCCGTACTATGGGTATTGTAGAGTCCAGTGGGTTTTCTTTTACTATGGTCCAACTTAAAGGAACAACTTATCAGTGGTGGTGTGCATATGAGTTGGGTAGTCCAGCCAAGGCAACTTCACTCACCTGAGCCCAGTTCTCAAATATGTTCATGAAGGAGTTTGTTCCCTAGAGTCTTAAGGATGCATGGCGCGCAGAGTTTGAGTAGTTGTGCTAGGATTCTATGACCGTATCAGAGTATGCAGTACGTTTTGGTGATTTTCCCAGGTATGCACCAGCTTTAGTCTCCACTGTCAGAGAGTGAGTTCATCGAATCATCAAGGGGCTCAACCCTAGTATCAGATTCATTGGGGCTCGAGAGTTGTAGATGGACATACCATACCAGTAGGTAGTGGAGATCGCTAGGTGAGTGAAGGGTATGCAGGCCCAGGAGAGAGAGAGAGAGAGAGGGAGTCCAAGAGGCCTCCAGATTCTAGCACACATAGTGGTGCCCATGACCCAGTTGCAGCCCGTCATTGTAGGGGCTATGTGATCTGCCCTGTTCATT
>AWOL01S0071623.1:5184-19807 GCA_000715115.1 Nicotiana otophora | reverse complement strand
GGTTCTCCTATGGTGGATTCCTTAATCCCACAACCCAATGTTTACCCATTTGAGCTCAATAAATTTCCCACCAACCTTGATGGTACATGCATGCATAAATAATACTCAGAAATTTACCTCTTGGATGAAGACCGTGCAATTTTTACTTGTTGAACTTCAAAGATTGAGCAAGGGTTGATGAATAAAGTTCTTAGGACTCCCTCTTCTCTCTCTAAATCCCTCCCCTCACTATAAAATTGAAGATCTTTGCCTTCTAAACGAAACCTAATGGCTTTTAATCAAATGGGGTCGGATTTTAAAAATTAGAAAATGGACCCTCCGAACTCAACTCTACGGTCGTAGAGTGCACCGCAGATCAGGTCTGTGGCCTGCAACATGGACCGCAACAACGGTCCCAAACACTGGGCTGCTCCGGTCCAGTCTGCGGTCCGCATATCAATTATGCAGCCGCAGAATGGACCACAGAATCTCCCTTTGGAAATCTTCATGTTGGTTCTGCAACGGATGTGCGGCTCGTGAAATGATTATGCGGTCCNGGGTTTCAGCTCATTTGAGCATTTTATCAAGCACTAGGTGTGCATTAAGGTTTCAAGGTTCTCCTATGGTGGATTCCTTAATCCCACAACCCAATGTTTACCCATTTGAGCTCAATAAATTTCCCACCAACCTTGATGGTACATGCATGCATAAATAATACTCAGAAATTTACCTCTTGGATGAAGACCGTGCAATTTTTACTTGTTGAACTTCAAAGATTGAGCAAGGGTTGATGAATAAAGTTCTTAGGACTCCCTCTTCTCTCTCTAAATCCCTCCCCTCACTATAAAATTGAAGATCTTTGCCTTCTAAACGAAACCTAATGGCTTTTAATCAAATGGGGTCGGATTTTAAAAATTAGAAAATGGACCCTCCGAACTCAACTCTACGGTCGTAGAGTGCACCGCAGATCAGGTCTGTGGCCTGCAACATGGACCGCAACAACGGTCCCAAACACTGGGCTGCTCCGGTCCAGTCTGCGGTCCGCATATCAATTATGCAGCCGCAGAATGGACCACAGAATCTCCCTTTGGAAATCTTCATGTTGGTTCTGCAACGGATGTGCGGCTCGTGAAATGATTATGCGGTCCTATAGTTGACCGCAAAATAACCTCCAAAATTGGCCCATTTCTCTGCTTCACTCCGCGGCAGATCTATGGTGCGCGGAGAAGTTCTGCGGCCGTATAATGCCCTGTTATGCAACGAATATTTCTTCAACTCCCCAAAACCCCAGGTTTTAGGTGAAATCTTATGGGGCCTCACATCCTTCCCTGCTTAGGATCATTCGTCCTCGAATGAGGGTCAAAATCCACAATTAGCATCCAATGTGACCCCCACTATTACTTCTCACACCAACAATTAAAACTTCATTCCTAACTCCCTGAATTTTCAAAACTTTTGCAAGAGTCTCCCCTGTAATTGGGCATAGCCTCCTGCCATCGAATCCCAGAACCAGTCCTAACGGCATTACCACAACACAACGATGTAAAACAACATGGAAACAACACCGGCCACAACGCTATAAATAGTAAATTACAAAATGAGTATCCTTAACATAAGCTGTACATGAGAAACATAATTTGTAGAAAGTTAGCTTTAACATTTTTCATGGACACAACTACATAGATACTCAAACAAATGAGGATACGCCTTCTTCATCTCTTCCTCGGCATCCCAGGTGGCCTCTTCGACCTGTTGCTTTCGCCATAATACTTTCACCAAGGCAATCTATTTGTTTCTCAGAATTCAGACTTGCCTATCAAGAATGGTAACTGGAATCTCTTCATAAGTCAATTCCTCATTAACCTCTATAGTCTCTACTAGATCAATAAGCGATATATCTTCTTTTACCTTCTTCAACATGGATACATGAATCACCGGGTGCACTAAAGACATATCTACAGGTAGTTCTAGCTCGTAAGCCACCTGACCAATCCTCTGAATAATTCTGTATGGTGAGACATAACTCGGACTCTATTTTCCTATCTTACCAAATCGCATTACACCCTTCATGGGGGAAACCATCAAGAATACCCAATCATCATCTCGAAACACCAATTTCGTACGGCTTACATCCCGATAGGACTTCTGATGGCTTTGGTCAGTTTTTAACCATTCCTTAATGATATTAGCCTTCTCCATATCTTGATGCACGAGTTCGGGCCCTATCAACTCCGCTTCCCCAATCTCGAACCACCCAATAGGAGATCTACATCTCCTGACATATAGAGCCTTGAACGATGCCATCTGAATGCTATCATGATAACTGTTGTTCTAGGCAAATTCTATGAGTGACAAGTGATCAACCCAGCTACCCTTAAATCGTGCACGCAACATACCCTGAAGCATCTAAATGGCCTACTCTGCATGCCTGTCGGTCTGTGGATAGAAAGTTGTACTAAGATTCACATGATTACCCAAACTATGCAGAAATTGCCTCCAAACGTTAGCTGTAAAATGTGCCCTTGGATCGGAGATAATAGAAATTGGAGTGCCATGCAACCTGACTATTTCCTTCATATAAAACTGAGCATACTGTTCCGTAGTCTCGATAGCCTTAACAAGTAAGAAGTGTGCTAATTTTGTGAGTCGGTCCACAATCACCGAAATCTAGTCGAACTTATGAGGCGTGCGAGATAGTCCCACCACAAATTCCATATTGATCATCTCCCATTTCCACATCGGAATTTCTATGTTCTATGCCAACCCACCATACTTTTGATGTTCGGCCTTTACTTGTTGACAATGTGGACATCTAGCCACAAAGTCCTCTACATTCCTCTTCATATCATTCCACTAGTAGACTTCCTTAAGATCATGGTACATATTTGTATAGCTTTGATGCACGGAATACCTGGAAGTGTGAGCCTCGATCATGATTCTTTCCCAAAGACCATCTACATCATGAACACATAATCGCCCTTGGTACCTTAGCATACAATCATCCATGCTAAGATAAAAAGCCATGGTCTTATATTTATGAATTCCCTCCTTCAATTGTACCAACAACGGATCGTCGTACTACTTTCCTTGACTTCCACAACAATCGATGATTCGCCCAAATTTTGGACAATTACTCCTCCTTCACTAGAGTCCGCAAGACGAACTCCAAAACTAGCCAACCAGTGAACTTCCTTGGCCAATGGCCTTTGATGTGTCTCTAAGTTAGCCAAACTACCCATTGATTTTTGGCTAAGAGCATCCGCCACGTCATTAGCCTTCCCCGGATGATATAGAATATTTGTGTCGTAGTCCTTGAGTAACTCAAGCCATCTTATTTGCCTTAGATTCTATTCCTTCTGTTTGAACATATATTAAAGGCTCTTATGGTCCGTGAATATATCCACATGGACCCCATAGAAATAATGATGCCAAATCTTCAATGCAAAAACCACCGCCGCGAGCTCTAGGTCATGTGTTGGATAGTTCTTCTCATGATTTTTGAGCTGCCTAGAAATGTAAGCGATCACCTTGCCATGTTGCAATAATACACACCCTAGTCCGATTCTTGAAGCATCACAATATACCACAAACCCATATGTACATTCTGGTAGGGTCAACACCGGTGTTGTAGTCAATCTTGATTTCAACTCCTGGAAGCTCTTTACACGAGCACCATTGGAACTTAACTACCTTCTACGTAAATTTAGTCAATGGGGAGGCAAGAGTAGAGAACCCCTACACAAACATTCTATAATACCTAGCTAAACCCAAGAATCTGCAAATCTCTATTGGTGTTGTAGTCCTCGGCCAATTCTTCACAATTGCGATCTTCTGCAGATCAACCTTAATTCCTTCTCTGGAGACGACAAGACCAAAGAATATGACATATTCAAGCCAAACTTCACACTTCGAAAACTTCGCATACAACTTGTGCTAATATAGAGTCTGCCAAACTGCCCTGAGATGATTGGCATGGTCCTCTCGACTTCGTGAATATACAAGAATATCGTCAATGAATATTATCACAAAGGAGTCAATAAAAGGCTTGAAGACTCAATTCATAAGATCCATGAAAGTTGGTGAGGCATTTGTTAGCCGAAAAGACATTACCAGAAATTCGAAGTGCCCATATCGGGTCGTGAAAGTTGTTTTCGCAATATTCTATTCCCTGATCTTCAATTGGCGGTACCCTGATCTTCGGTCAATCTTGGAGAAATACTTAGAACCCTTTAGGTGGTCAAACAAGTTATCTATTCTTGGCAGTGGGTATTTATTCTTAATTGTGACCTTGTTGAGTTAACTATAGGCAATACACATTCTCAGTGACCCATCTTTCTTCCTTACAAAGAGATTTGGTGTACCCCAAGGCGACACACTCGATCGGATGAAACCCTTCTCTAACAAGTCCTTCAACTGCTCCGTTAGTTCCTTAAATTATGTCGGTGCCATTATGTAGGGTCGAATAGATATAAGTTTCATGTCTGGCATCACATAAATTCCTAAATCAATCTTCCTATCTGGTGGGATCCCAATTGGCCATCAAGAAAGACCTTCAGAAATTCATTCACCACTGACACGGACTCAAGTGTAGGAACCTCAACATTGATGTCTGTAACCCAAACCAAATGGAAAATACACCCTTTGTTGATCATCTTTGTGGCCTTAAGATAAACCTACCCTTCGGCACTATGTCATCCCCATTCCATTCAATAACTGGGTCATTAGGGAATTCAAACCTAACGGTCCTAGTTCGACACTCAAGCTTGGCAAAATATGAATAAAGCCAATACATCCCTATAATTCAATGAGATCAGCCATAATGTCTCAACCATACATCATGATAACACAATCACTATAAATCCGTGCGACCACAATAGACTCACTAGCTGGAGTAGATACAGAGAACGACTCATGAAGTTGTTCTGGTTTTATCCCAAATTCCATAGCAACATAGGGAGTGACATATGACAAAGTGGAACCAGGATCAATAAGGGTATATACATCATGAGATTGGAAAGTCAATATACTTGTGACAACATTTGGAGAAGCCTCAAAACTCAAGTTACCCCTCATAACTTAGAAACGGTTAGGTCCTCCCGAACTCTATGCACCAACCCTAACTGCACCATGCTCTGCGGGTGCTGGAGTGCCTCGAACTAGAGAAGGTGTTGCAGATGTAGTGGCTGCATAACCGGATGACTATGCCATACCCCTGCCCACACTATGGCGGGACAAACGGCAATCCCTCTGAATGTGACCCCTCATACCGCACCCGTAGCCTATGGGATAGTCCATGAAGCAGGCTCCAAAATGTATCTTCCCACAACTAAGGCATGGGGGCCTCCACTGCTGCTGGAATCTCCCTCCAGGCCGACCATACTTGTAGGATCCCCTGTTGCCCTAACTGGTCCTGCAATGACTCCGCTGCTGCTCACTGGGGCCTGTTGGCTGTGCACTGACCAAAGACACAGTAAAGGACTGGGATGGCCCTGACGACCCTCCATTCCATTCTTCAATTTGCGGGTCTCCGTGGCTTGACACCATCATCCATTATTTCATATTATAATTCAAGGCAGTTGTAGCAGCCTCAACGATAACCATGGGGTTGAGGCCCTGTACAAACCGTCGCAGTCTTGCCTCCATAGTGGGAAACATGCAAATGGCATACTTGGACAAGTGCGTGAACCGCATATGGTACTCCCACACACTTATGCTACCCTACTTCAGGCTCTCAAACTCAGTGGCGTGGGCCTCCTTATTCTCGGCAGGCAAGAAATGGTTATTGAAGGCGTCGACAAACTCACTCCACCTCACTGAAGGGCTCCCCTGCTCACGGGAGTCCTCCCACAACTCAAACCAACAATAGGCAACCCCTTTCAAGAGGTAGGTGTCCAACTCCGCTCCCTCTATCTTAGTAGCATGCATAACTCGGAGGGTCTTGTGTATCTCATCAGTAAAGTCCTGTCGGGCCTCCTCAGGATCAGTACCTGTGAACACTGGAAGATCTAGCTGAAGAAACATGTTCACCCTGGAACTAGCGGAATGCTCTGGCTGACTTGAAGAAGTAGGTGAAACATTCAATCTATGGGCCTGGGAAGCCACTATCTGAGTCAACATCTGTATGGCTCCCCTAAGATCCCCATCAGAGACACCGAGACTGGAAGCTGGGGCTGGAGGTTGAACAACTGCACCCTCGGTAAGAGTTGGGATTGGTGCAGTCGAAGCAGGAGTAGAAGAATCAGGCAGTGTAGTATCGGGGGGAATATCCTCACCCCTCGGGTGCTCACCCGCATCATCAGGTATAGAATCAACTGCCACTCCTGGGGTGGCATTGGCTCCTTTGCCAGTTCTTGCTATCTTCCTAGGTGCCATATAAGGAACATTAGAGCAATGCACGAGGTAATGGCTAGCTCCTCAATATGAAGGCAATATGATTTGCTATGCCCATAACGTTCATAGAGAAATTCAAAGGGGATGTACGATTTCTTAAATAGACTAGTTTATCGTTCTTGCTAAAACCCAACATTTTCTGAAAACCGCGTGGAGTGCGATTTTCCGGCGCCAATAGTCCTGGACTATCCCATGGTAACTTGGAGAAACCCCCTATTTCTTCCATGAGAGGAGTCATTTCTATATTGCTAAATTGGAAAACATCTCTCTTCTCACCCCATAACATAGTAGCAACCTCGATCAGTTCCCTGTTGGGTTGAATGCTCAGCAAAGATGGCAGGTTACCCAATACCCTCCTCACATGATTGTTGTCACATGGTGCAAGGTTATTCCACCAGGCTTCATTTGTTGCAAACAAATAAAAGTTATCCCTTTCCCCTCCAAATTCGACTATTTACGCAATAATGATCAGCATGTTGACATGTTTTCTCCAAGTAAAGCACATAATATGATTGTGTCCTTTGGGATTATGGAAATCTCGTTTGACTTTGGACAAGGTTCATATAAGCGGGTTGATACGTCAATGACATCTCAATCCTTACTAGGTTTAGCATGATGCATGTACATTTCAAATCAGAGTGTGGTTTGTAGAAAGGTCTAGACTGGTACTCTCAAGGGAACAACTCAAGAGGGAAAGGCACGGGGCCGTCGACTGCACTGCTGATCGACTAGTCTAGTGCAAATAGTCTTTTCTAGTTTAAAAGCATGTTTTTTAGGAAAATGCAGACACTCCTCAAGTGCCGCTATGTTGATAATAAGAATGAGTGGAGTGTGATGTGAGAGCATGCTTTATGAAAAAATAATAACACGTTGCCAAATATTTACATGATGAAAGTGCGTAAAAATAGTAAACAATATAAACGGGAGAAAGAAGAAAAAGGGAAAGACGGAAGAGAAAAGTAAGTTTAACTCATGAAAACATGTAAGAACGTAATTAAATGAAGCAAATAGGGAGATAGGGATGGGAGAGACATGATGTAGCAGTTTTAAACATGATTAAAGCAACAGAGGGAATGATATTCATGTCATAGCAAATAAATGGAAATAAGGGGAGGGGATATGTCATAGAAATTTAAACAAATAAGGGAAAGAATGTACATGTCATCAAATAATCCACATAAGTCAACTGCGTTATGGTACTAGCCTAAGTGTAAATCCATAGCTGAGTCGCCATGATGTCGTGCCACCTTTTCTCTCGAAAACGGGTTTTGACATGTGACAACTCTTTTAAATATGGGTATTAAAAGAGAAGAGTCGCCACCAAACGATTTTGAGGTGCGTTAGGGAACCTATTTGCAAATAACTTTGTTTAACTAGTCTACGTCACCAAAGATCGTGTAAGGGATCAAATTACCTCAAAGAAAAGGTGTTCGGTACTCTTCGAGGTCCACAAATATGGGTCCCAGCAAGAAGTTTAAACTATGTGGGATTTTCGGATTACAATAGTCCTAAGTGATCATATAAGTGAGGGAAAGACAAGGAATTTATAGGTTCTATTATGAACACATACAAAGAAAATCGGGCAATAATTAGCCTATATAGATAATCAGTAAAAGTCTTTAGTGGTTGCAAGATACAACTTAATTATTCTATATTTGAGGACTATGTGTGAACAATAAACATATAAATAAGGGGGGTCCCAAGTTTATTAGCCTAAAGGATCCCCAGAGCAACATAAGTAATACTTCGCAACTCTCTTGAGGTAGGGGTTGCTAATATTATTCAGCGGGCACAGACTATAATCTCCTGCTACCCGATTACTGAGTTAAAGTTATTTACTTAAAGGCACTTTAATTCAATTCTAGGTCGTGTCGTACTCGTGCACTACTCGTCCCACGCCTATGGTCCAGGAGTCTTTGGACCTACTATTTAGGTGGTTCTAGACTCTACTTAGGATGCTCAAAAATGATAAAACTAGTGTACATTCAAAATATATTGGACTTCACATAAAGAACATGAAGGGCTCAAGTTAGCCTCCATAAATAAAGAATAAATACACGTGGGCAGATTAGGCAGTAGAGAATTTCAGGATTAAGAAGCATTATAATCGTTAGGTCGTATAGGCATGGTTTCTAGGTGATTCTGATTTCCAACATTGTACTTGTAGCATTGGAATTTTAGGCTAACAGATTTGCATATAAAAAATATTACTTAAATATAGGTATGGCATCTATATTGTACATGTTTCAAGGCAATAAGACTTTTCAAAACCCAAGATTAACGACGTTGATTTATAGGCATGCTTTCTAAGACGAGTAACAATATCTTATAGGCAGGATTTCTAATGATTGACATTTGAAATTGATTTTATGATACTTTATACCTATAGGAATGTCATCTAAGTGTATCAATACAATGAAGAAACAAAATAATTGCTTAGTTGATTAAGGTCATAGAGTCATGACATCTAGATGAGCAGTGTGCGATTGATTGATAATTAATTGAAACCCTGTAAACATGGTACCTATATGAGGTATGTAAAAACACATGTAGTTGTATTCTATATGCATGATATCTAACACATAGCATTAGAGCAAATTGAGCAGATAACCAGTGATGTTTGAATCCTACAAGCATAATATCTAATATCGTATAGAAGTGGAGCATGTGAACAAGCGAAGCACTTAGATTCTTATGGGCATATTTTCTAATAGTGTACAGGAATAGGACATGTTGAGCAAGATATCAAATAAAGCACTTTGACCCTATAGGCATATTTTTTACCCTTTTATGCAAGAATAGAGTACACTCGTTTCCCAAGACTAACTCCCCAATTATGTGTTTACAAATCATTACAGGCCCAAAATAAATTATTTTATTCACTAACTTTCCCAAAATTCATGCACCACTCTTACCTGCAACCTGCGAACGGTCAGAGAACATCAACGGTAAAAAGGAAAAAATAAAATAAAATAAAACGAAAAATTCCTGAATTAGAACTACAAACTATTTCAAACACTATTGATCGACAATCCCCAGCAACGGCGCCAAACTTTTATGAGCGCAAAACACACACTTAAATATGCTCGCTAGTCGAATATAGTATAATATAATATCATATCCACATGGATTGGATTTAAACAATATTTTCATAGTTTCTAGTTTAATTGCTATCTAAGATGATCAACAATTGATATTTATGTGATTAAAACTACAATTAACTAAGAAGATAGAGCTATTGACTAATGACAATCGAAACAAGGAATAAACAAAGAAAGATATCAATGGAAGAAAATAGGGTTTGGATACGATAGGTGCAAGATAATTGTCTGGGATTTAACTCTAGTTAATTCACTTCTAATGTTCAAGTGAGTCTCTCGAATTCACTTATTTATTAGTTCAATTGTTTAGTAGAAATTCCTCACTCGATTAAGTCCAAACCTCACGAGATGTACCAATTTAAGCTCGGTGAAGATATGCAAGAATTCGTAGTGAATTGGTCTTTATGAGAACCTCTCTCGATTATCCTCCTTACTAGGTTTAATCAATGATTCAACTTGTCTCTTTCGATTACTAAGAAGAATCTATGAATTCAACCAAAAATATAATGCAAATATATCACAAGTTATGCTTCTCTCGATTACATGAACAAGTGACTATAGATGCAACAATTGAATCATCCATCAAGCCGTAAAGGGAACTAATCCATATATATGGAGCAATTCATCACAGATATGTTTAAAGTAAAAGAAAGCATAAAACGATCCAAACTCGGGTCTTGAATTAGGGATGAATGATGAACTCCTATTTCTTTTTCTTCACCCCCTCCTCCTTAACCTCCTTAGGTCTCACATATGTAAAAAAGTCCAGAAAATAACGTTTTCCCATGTATTTATACCAAGTAGGGTCAGCCCCCAACGAAATCACCTTTCTCTAGCCGGAAATAGGACATTTACTCTGTAAACATTACATAGGCGCGCTGCATGGGCCGATGCACCATGCGGGGCATTAGTGGGGAAATCCAGAGAGCTAGTTCTGATAGACCGCAGGGAAATGCACAAGTGCGGCACCCCATGCGCCGCCCCACGCGCCGCGACCGTGGGGATTTCTCAGAGTATGGATTTTTCCTTGCTTTTTGATGTCCATACTTGGTCCTTGACCCCCGAACATGATCCCAACTTTATCCCTTGGGCTTTTACTTAGACTTCAAAGATCCAAACCACTCGAATGCATTCCATAACATCTACATAGCTCAAACTCACTCCTACAAGGCATAAAACATACAATTAGTGCAAAACACTCTCAATTAAAGCTCAAAACAAGTAAAGTGCAGTGAATTAGAGTGCAATAAGAGACTAAAATACGCAATTATATCCTACCATCAACAACCGGTCCAATGTACTCAATAATTAACAAGACTAACCTTGAGCTGAAAATAGTGACGAGCTTAACTAATATAGTCCAAATACAGAATTTACTAGTATAGCAATGAAGGGAAATATGACAATAATATCTCAAAGAATCTCATAATCTGCTGGTACACAGTACAAGAATGTAGACATGCTTCCAGGTTTAACAGTTAAGCTAAATACAGATAAAACATGCCAAGTATGACTGATATGAGGAATATTACATCTTCATATCTATATGTGAATGTGGATGTGACATGTGATGCAACACAATGAAAACCTGACATACTCACACTTTCAGAGTTATAATCATCTGGCATACTCACATAATGATATATTCATGTATATTTACCAAATTCGAGTTATAATCACTTACCCTAATCAATTCTTTGAAAATATCAAGCCTCTGAAACAATCCACCCGGTCTCTGATGCTTGTACTTCACATGCTGACAGTTTAGGCACCGAGCTACAAATCCCACTATATCCTTCATCATTCTCCTCTACCAGTAGTGTTGTCTCAAGTCCTGATATATCTTTGTGACACTCGGATGGATGGAATACCGCGAACTGTGGGGCCCCTCAAGAATCAACTCATGTAGCCCATCTACATTGGGTACACAATTTTGACCCTGTATCCGCAACACCCCATCATCCCCAATAGTAACCTCATTGACATTACTTTGCTGAACCGTGTCCATAAGGACAAGCAAATGGGGGTCATTATACTGACACTCTCTGATGCAATCATATAAAGAAGACCGAGAAACCACACAAGCTAGAATCTGACTGGACATCGAAACATCTAACCTAACGAACTGATTGGCCAAGGCCTGAACATCTTATGCAAGTGGTCTCTCACCAACATGAATAAAAACAAGGCTATCCATACTCACCGCCTTTCTAGTCAAGGCGTCGGCCACCATATTGGCCTTCCCAAGATGATACATAATGGTAATATCATAGTCTTTTAGCAGCACTAACCATCTCCGCTGCCTCAAATTTAGATCCATTGGTTTGAACAAGTGTTGGACACTTTAATGATCCGTAAACACCTCACAAGATATATCGTAGAGATAATACCTCCAAATCTTCAATGCATGAACGATGGCTGCCAACTCCAAATGATGAACTGGGTAGTTCTTATCATGGGGATTCAACCAGCGCGAAGCATAAGCAATCACACTACCCTTCTGCATCAAGACACACCCAATACCAATTTGAGAAGCATCACAGTACAATGTATAAGAACCCGATGTTGAAGGTAAAACTAGGACTGGAGTTGTAATCAAGGCAGTCTTAAGCTACTAAAAGCTCTACTCACACTCATCTGACCACCTGAATGGAGTACCCTTCTGGGTTAGCATGGTCAAACGCTCTACAATGGATGAGATACCCTCCACGAAGCAGCGATAATATCTGGCCAAACCGAGAAAAATCAAAATATCAGTAGCTGAAAACAGTCTGGGCCAACTCTGAACCACATCTATCTTCTTTGGATCCACCTTAATCCCCTCACTGGAAACCACGTGCCCTAAGAACGCCACCGAACTGAGCCAAAACTCACACTTGGAGAACTTGGCATAAAGCTTCTCCTCCCTCAACCTCTGTAATACAATCCTCAAATATTATGCATGCTCCTCCTAGCTATGTGAGTACACGAGATATAATCAATAAATACTATGACAAACGAATCAAGATATAGCTAGAATCCACTGTTCATCAGATGTATAAATGTTGCTAGGGTGTTGGTTTGCCCAAAAGACATCAGAAGGAACTCATAGTGACCATAGCGGGTCCCAAATGCCATATTCAGGATATCTGAGTGTCGAATCTTCAACTGTTGATACCCATACCTCAAATAAATCTTAGAGAGAACCCTCGTTCTCGGAAGATGGTCAAATATATCATCAATGCGTGATAAAGGATACTTGTTCTTCATAGTAACTTTGTTCAACTACCTATAGTCGATGCACATCCGTATAGTACCATGTTTCTTCTTTACAAGTAGAACCGGTGCACCCCAAGGTGACACACTAGGCCTAATACACCCCTTATCAAGAAGCTCCTGAAGTTACTCTTTCAATTCCTTCAACTCTACTGGTGCCATACGATAGGGAGGATTAGAAATGGGCTGAGTGCCCGGTACCAAGTCAATATCAAAATCAATATCAATGTCATGTGGCATGCCTGGCAGGTCTGCAGGAAACACATTCGGAAAGTCTTGCACTACCGGAACAGAATCAATAGTAGGAGTATCAGCACCAACATCCCTCACAAAAACCAAATATGACAAACACCCCTTCCCGACAATCTGTTAGGCCTTCAAATAAGAAATCACCCTGCTGGGAACGTAATCTAGAGAACCTCTCCACTCAATCCTTGGAAACCCCGACATCGTCAACGTCAATGCCTTAATGAGACAATCCAAAATAGCATGACATGGAGACAGCCAACGCATACCCAAAATCACATCGAAATCAACCATACTAAGCAATAAGAGATCAACTCTACTCTCCAACCCCCCAATGGTCACCACACATGACCTATACACACAGTCCACAACAATGGTATTGCCCACCGATGTAGATACATGAAGGGTTGAAACTAAGGACTCACGGGGTATATCCAAATAACGAGCAAACTATGATGATACATACGAATAAGTAGAACCAGGGTCAAATAATAAAGAAGCATCCCCATGACATACTGAGACAATACATGTGATCACTGCGTCTGATGCAACGGCCTTTTTCCTGGCAGGAATAACACAGAATCAAGCCTGACCGCCAGTTGATCGACTTCCCCCTCTAGGGCGACCTCTAGCTACTTGAGCCCTACCCCGAGCTGGCTGAGCGGGTGGTGAAGTAATTGGTGCAGAAGTCATAGTCTGACCCCTCTACTGAACTAGACCTCCCAAAAGGCAGGGACAATACTCCTTCCATGTCCAAACTCTACATACTTAAAGCAATCTCGATCGGTCAATGGGGGGAGGGACTGAATCAGACCCCGAGAACCAGAATAACTACTAGAAGAACCCGACACATATGAACCCTAAGCTGATGGAGTACAAGATAAACTCTAAGCTGCGAGAGCATTGAGAGATGACTGACCCGAAAAAGCACTATATGAACCATGGCTAGATGATGCGCCACGATGAATTGGATGAGCCATCTAAACGGGACTATAAAGATGACCCTTGCGGTGGTGGGACTGACCCCCAAAAGAAACACCCTAAAACTACCTGATCCACGAGGCCTCTTCACCTCCCTCTCCTCACGCTCCTAACTATAGACCAGCTCTAGCCGCCTAGCAACATCGAACCTAGCACCTAATACATTCTCCCGAGACATAATAAAGCACAATCCATAGTTGAGGCCATCAGTGAATCTCCTAATACTCTCGCTCCATGTGGAAACCAACCAGATCGCGTGACGAGCCAAATCTGAATATATCATGTTGTACTGGGTTGTAGACATACCGACCTGGCATTGCTACTCAAACTGCCTATGCAATCGCTCCCGATGGGTCGGTGGCTTAAACCTCCAAAAAGAGAACGGAGAACTCGTGCCAGGAAAGTGGTGCAACATCTGCTGTCTTGCATTGCTCATAGGCCTCCCACCATCTGAAGGCTGCCCTCATCCACTAAAATGTAGTAAATGAGACCCCACTAGTCTCCAGTATACCCGATGTGCGAACAATCCGTTGGCACCTATCCAAGAAGTCCTGGGCATTCTCTGACTCAGCCCTACTGAATGATGGAGGCTTGAGCCACCCAAATCTCTCTAGTCTTTTCTGCTCCTTGTCACTCATAATGGGACCCACATGGGCCCGAGCAACTACAAC
>AWOL01S0071622.1:2586-12651 GCA_000715115.1 Nicotiana otophora | reverse complement strand
TTGATGATTTATTTGATCAACTGCATAGTGTTAGGGTATTCTCAAAGATTGATTTGAGAGCGGGGAACCATTAATTGAGGATCCAGGCGTCGGATATATAGAATACGACTTTCAGGACCTGCTATGGTTACTACGAGTTCTTTGTGATGTCTTTCGGGGTGACCAATGCCCCAGCAACTTTTATGCACTCGATGAAAAGAGTATGTCAGTCGTTTCCTGATTCCTTCATCATTGTATATATTGATGATATATTGTTGTATTCCCGCAGCCGAGAGGAGCATGAGTAGCGCTAAAGGATCGTGCTCCAGACTTTGAGGGGATTAAGGTGGATATGAAGAAGGTTAAGGCAGTTCATAGTTGGCCCCGACATTTTACTGCTCCGTATTTTCTAGGTTTTGCTAGGTGTTATCATTGTTTCGTTCGTTGAAGGGTTTATCGCAACTCATTTGACCAGATTGACTCAGAATGGGGCCCCATTCAGGTGGTGAGATGAGAATGAGAAGAGCTTTTAGAAGCTTAGGACTACTCTGACTACAACTCTAGTTTTGGTTTTACCTGTAGGGTCGGGTTCTTATGCAATATATTATGAGTTGAAGCCTTACGAGAATAACTACTCGATGCACGATTTTTAGTTAGCATCCATTGTTCACACACTTATGATTTGAAGGCACTATCTTTACGGTGTGTCATTTGAGGTGCTCACGGATCACAGGAGACTATAACACTTATTCAAATAAAAAGGATCTGAACCTAACGCAATAGAGGTGGTTATAGTTACTAAAGGACTATGATATCACCATTCTTTATCAACCCTGAAAGGCCAATTTGGTGGCTAATGCATTGAGTAGGAAGGCTGAGAGCCTGGGGAGTCTTGCTTTTATTCCAGTTGGGGAGCGATCGTTAGCTTTGGATATTCAAGCTTTGGCCAATAGATTCATGAGGTTGGATATTTCTTAGCCTAGACGCGTTCTTGCTTCTGTCGTGTCATAATCATCTTTGATTGAGTGTATCAAGGCAAGTCAGTATGATGAACCCTTGTTGCTTGTCCTTAAAGACACGGTGTAACATGATAATGCTAAGGAGGTGATTATTAGTGATGATTTGGTATTGAGACTTCAAGGCCGAATTTGTATGCCTAATATGGATGGGTTGCTGGAGCGGATTCTTGTAGAGGCCCATAATTTGCAGTATTCCATTCATCCAGGTGCGACGAAGATTTACCATGCTTTGAAGCAGCACTACTAGTGTAGAAGAGTGAAGAAAGATATAGTGGAGTATGTGGCTTGTTGTTTGAACTAACAGCAGGTTATGTACCAACATCAGAGACCGGGTGGTTTACTTCAGAGGATATTCCGGAATGGAAGTTGAAGTGTATCACTATAGATTTTGTGGTTTGGCTTCCACGTACCTTGAGGACATTTGATGAAGGTGAGTACGAGATTTCATCCCTAGACGGATTAGTGGCTCATGGGACTAGTTCATACCGCTAGCAGAGTTTGCCTACAACAACAACTATCAATTGAGAATCTAGATGGCTCCGTACAAGGCCTAATATTGGAGGCGATGTCGTTCTCCGGTATGTTTGTTTGAGCCTAGGGAGGCTAGGTTGATAGGCACTGATTTGGTCAGCGATGCTTTGGAGAAGGTGAAGTTGGTTCAAAAGTGGCATCATACATCGCAGTACAAGCAAAAGAGTTATGTTGATATGAGGGCTCGTGATGTAGCATTCATGGTGGGTGAGAATTTTCTATTAAGAGTTTCTCCCATAAAAGGTTTTATGAGGTTATGTAAGAAGTGTAAGTTGAGACATCGGTATATTGGTCCTTTTGACATACTTGAAAGAGTGGGTGAGGTGGCCTAAAGACTTGTATTGCCTCCCAATTTATCGGGAGTTCACCTGGTTTTCCGTGTTTCCATGCTCCGGAAGTACTATGGAGATCCGTCACATTTGTTAAATTTCAGTTCGGTCCAACTGGTCAAGGATTTGACCTATGTTGAGGAGCCGGTGGCTATTTTTGACAGGCAGGTCCGGAAATTGAGGTTGAAGAACATTGCGTCCGTGAAGGTTCAATAGAGAGGTCAACCTGTCGAGGAGGCAACTTGGGTGACCGACCATGATATCTGTTGCCGTTATCCTCATCTTTTTGGCATTTCAAGTATGTCTCTATACTTGTTGGAGTATGAACAATTGTTTAAGAAAGGGGAGAATGTAATGACTCGACCGGCTGTTTAGTGTATTTGATCTCGCTTTTCCTTTTTGAAGCTTCCCATATATGTATTTGTGGTTTCGTGACTTACGGGGATAGTTGGTTGGGTTTCAGGAAGGTTTTGGGTTGATTTGGAATGCTTGGTTCTTAGTTTGAAACCTTAGGTTTAGAGTGTTGACCGAGGTTTGAATGTTGTGAAAAATGACCACGTAACGGTATTTTGATGGTTCCAATAGGTTCTTATGGTGAGTTTGCACTTAGGCATATGCTCGAGATTGGATTTGGAGGTTCCTATGATGAATTGGCTCTTCTTGCCAAAAGTTGGCCATTTGGAAGCTTAGAAATGTCATAGGTTTGACCATAGGTTGACTTTATGGCTATCGGGTTCGGATTCTGGTTTCGATACTTGGATTACGTCCGTTTTGGCATTTTGAGCTTGTGTGCAATGTTAGGTGTCATTCAGAGATGGTTTGATAGGAATCAGATGCTTGGTTGTGATTTTAGCAGTTCTTGAGTTTCATCGTGAATTCTATTTGTTTTGGTGTCTGACTCATGGTTCTAGATGTTATTTTGGTGTTTTGAGTTTGCCATAAGATCGCGAGCAAGATTTTATGATGTTTCTAGACTTGTGTGGATGTTTGGCGTGGATCTCGGGGGAGCTCAGGGGGGCTCGGGTGAGTTTTAAACGTGTTTCAGATTGGTTTGGACTTGATTTATAATTCCTTGTGTGTTTGTGCTGCAGTTATATCAAATGCGAGCACCAATTTGCATTTTCATATACCCCATTTCCAAAGTAACAACTGTATTTGCGAAGGGGGCAGTGGATGGCAGGCTTTGCATTTGCGAAGCAAGCCTCGCAAATGTGAAGTGGGTTGGGATGGGAGCAGGTCGCTTTTGCGAAGGTCTATTTCATCGCATATGCTAAGTGAGTGTCACTTTTGCAACATTCTCTGAAATTTTGGGGATTTTTTATTATCTTTTGAAAAATTAAAATTTTGATTTGAGGGTCGAATTGGACTCAGATTTGAAAACCAAACACATATATGGACTCGTGGTGTTATGGGCAGTCGAGATAATGTTAATGTGCATTCCGTTGTTAATGGCATTCCATTATTACTAGATTTACGACTAGATTTGGCATTCCATTGTAAATGTGCATGCGGCTACATAAGAGTAGCTAGTGGGGGATAGTTATGAGATATATCAGAGGTGATTCTTGTTATTGTTTATATGTTGGAACCGAGGTTTGATGTTTTGATCAAATTCTTGTTTTTATTAAATGACTTTCCCTTGTGTTTTATGAGTCATTGGAGGAATCCAATATGCTATCACATGCCCTGGTCCCATAGATATGTTGTTGGCAAAGGCGTATTTTCTTACATTGACTTGTTGTTAAACATTCTTCGAGATGGTTAATATTTATATTGTTATATTTTTTGTTTTCAGTTTTATTTTTATATCTTGCACATGTTATTTTTACTAGTGAGTGTCTTTACTTTAACCGAGGTTAGTCTTGACACTTACTGGGTATAGATTGCAGTGTACTTATACTATGCTTCTACATATTTTTGTGCAGATCCAGGTTTATCGGATCGTGTTGCACACTAGATAGTCGAGCAAGAGCTGCAAAGACTTCAAGGTATACATGTTGTTCCGCTCTCATGCATTCAATTCACCTTCTGTTGATTCCTTACTACTGTATATTATATCCCAAACAATGTTGCATTTTGAGACTTCTTGTACACTCTATGTAGAGCTTATGACTCAGTATTAGCGTGTTTATGAATTAGACTATCGTATTTCTGTTTTGGTTATGTTATGATACTTTTTCAGCTTTCATTAATATTTGTGTTGCTATATATCTGTTAATCTTGTTATGTAATAGGCTTACCTAGTCTTAGGAACTAGGTGCCATCACGACCCTTAATGTGAGACTTTTGGGTCGTGACAGAGCCAAACTAAAACATGAATCCTATATTGCAGTAAATATGATGATATTACTATTTGAGATAAAGGGTGAAAATAGCAATTTTGGGCAGGGGTCTCATGAAACAAAGTCATGAATTTATAAGGAGAAGAATAGATGAATACCATAAGGTATGTTACCTTTTTAATTTAATATTTGGGGGTTATGAATATGAAATGCATATGAGTTATGAATATTATAAATAGTAGAAGTTAAGGTGGTATATGTTATGAAATTATAATTTTAAATTTTAAAGCAAATAAAAAACAACGCAGATAAATGGAAATGATATTCTAGTGTTAAAGCTACCTGGGCTATGTTATAGAAAACTGCTACATTGGGTTCTTGATTACTCCATTGTGCTAAACAACTTAAATGAGAGAAATGAATGGAAAAATAGTATTAAAAAACAGAAACATTACCATAAATTTATACATTAAACATTTGGTAGTTATGGTTATGAAATGGATGGGAGTGATTGTTATTATTAAAAGTATATGTTATGAAGATAAACAAGTGTGAGTTATAAAAAAAATATTAATGTAAACTAAATTGAAAGAATGGTGAAAAATTCAAAAACCAATTAGAGAAAAAAGATGATTATGCCTTTTTTGCTAAAGAGAGGTGCCACCTCACTTTCCTATTGCTCTCTTACATATATATAGACAAATTAGCATAGAAACTATCATATAGGCTATGTTGAATACAACGACATTGTCACACCCGAAAATCGAGGAGCGCGACCGGCGCTCAACCGAGTGAACCCGGCCGAGCAAGCCTATTAGATTTCCTTCTACCCAACTCACTCATGAATAAAGAGAATATATGTTTTCATTAATTGCAAAATAAAATGACCATGCCTGAAAGTACCAATTTCTTGCCATAAGTTTCATCATTTTTAAAGTTTCCAATGGACAAGTAATACAACTACAACATAGCATAGTTTAACTTTCCCAACACCAATACACAACCCACACTATGTCTACGGAGCCTCTATGGACAAAGAAAAGTTCAATGATAATACCGGCAATTAGGCCCCAGCTATACCTCAAACAGGATACACAAAGTACAAAAGATACATGACCGCAGAATGAAATGGGGCTCACCAAGTCAGCTGGGAAGAAGGTGCACTGGTATCACTGATCAATATCTCCTACTGTGGAACCACTGGCATCCATTTAAAGATGCAGCGCCCCCGGCAAAAGAGACGTTAGTACTTTCAAATAACACTAGTATGTATAACTAAACACCCTCTCAATAAAATGATAAATAATACAAACAAGATTATCATAATATCAATGGAAGCCTTAATCAACATCAAACCTCAATTTAGGATCAAGACAGTGTTCAAATTAATTTCCATATCTCTCATTGGGATATTTTTAGTATTCATATACCATTATCCACAATACTATTATTCACAATATCAGTACCACCGTACTCTCAGCACGGAGTTCGATTATGACCCGATCGACTAGGCGATCTCATTAAAGACATCAACCACAATTACTCTCAATATTAATACCATCATCTTTAACACGGAGTCCGATTACGACCCGATCGTCTAGGCTATCCCTTAGCGACATCGACCACAATCACAATTTCAATTACATTTTCTAGCACAATCACCACCATGTGTGCGGCATAGTGTGCGATCACGACCCCATCGGCTAGGCTGTCATATTCGAGACATCAACCTTTTTATATCAATCATCACATTTCATACTCTTTTCATATCCTTTCATTTCATTGGCACTAATGGCCATAAATATAAAAATCATTCTTGGACTTTGGCCGTATTTAGTAACTCATGCTCACCTTTTTACTTTCAAACAACAACATCATCATCACCAATAACAATAGTTCAGATCAAGGTGTGTAGTACACATGTGAGCAATTAAAAGTCTAAGGCACATAGAGATATTTCATAAAATTTGGCATAATAGCCTTCGTTTAAACTCGACTTGAAGTCGACACTTTATTAATGCACAGCCCATACTTGAACACATCCTCAATTGGCAACATAACATGAAATTGAATGTATATCTTTCAACACGAACATATTTAGAACATATATCTTTCAACACAAATCACTCGGGTCTTACAAAATTACATGAATATCGTGGGATTTAATTCTAGGAGAAGTGTTTAGCCAACATACCTCAATCGAGCTTCCTTAAACTCTAAAATATTCTGGTATTCTTAGCAACTTCAATCTATTGTAGAAATATAGCAAATTGAACCCAACTTAGTAAGATGCTCATGGTTCTAGCTCATTTGAGCATTTTATCAAACACTAGGTGTGCATTAAGGTTTCAAGATCCTTTTATGGAGGATTCCATCAACCCACAACCCAATCTTTACCATTTTTAACTCAACAATCTTCCTACACCATTTGATAACACGTGCATGAACAATAAACAACTCGCATGCCCAAATATTATCTTGCGAATTACCCATTTGTAGACAAAATTCGAAATTGAGGGTTAGGGGTCTAGAATCTTACCTCTAGGATGAAAACCTAGTGAGTTTCCCTTCTTAATCTTCCAAAACTTGAGCAAGAATTGAAGAACAATTATTGAAGAACACCTTCTCACTCTAGGATATTCTCTCTCACTCTAAATATCGGATTTTAGGCCAAAATGACTTAACCCCGCTCTATACTCGGCCTTGGGGTTATTTAATGCGTTCCTACGTGCGTGGCCGCGCACCTGAGGCAGAAACCTTCAAATATGCGCGGCCGCGCATCTGGGCACGCATACGACACATGTCCAGTAAACTGGCCATAACTCTCTGTATACATATCCAAATGACAAACGGTTTGATGCGTTGGAAACTAGATTCAAAGGTATTTAATTTTATAGGTAGATAACACCGTAAGTCATTATATTGAAGGAGGTCATTTCATTCCAAGTTGGGTCTTGTGCCAATTGAAACACCCTTTCCACTTAATATGCCCAACTTGTTCCACACAAGTTCTTGCCATTCCCAAAACACCTTAGTATGTTCAAACACACCCTAAACATACATTATCAATTCAACATGATGTGGCTCTATCCCAAAGATCTCCTTTAATACTCAAATATGTTATTCCCAAATACCGCTGGCACACTTTAAAATCTTAAATCATTAGAAAATGTTTACGGGGCCTTACATTCTCCCCACTTAAGATCATTCATCCTCGAATGAGGAGTAGAGTCCGGCCCCAAACACTTAACCTAACTCGACTCTTCTTTCAATCATTTCAATCCCCCAAATTTGACTAACTCCAAAACGTTTCAAAAATTTTGGCAGCGTCTCCCCTGTAATTGGGCTAACCACCTGCTATAGAATCACCAAAACAAATCCTAACAACATATACATGAACCAGTGACGCAACATAACATTAAAACAATGCCAACCGTGGCCTCACGGGCAGTATACTACCAAAAAGGAACACCTTTAACATAAGTTGTATAAATGATACATAATTCATAGGGAACAATTTCATAAAATGATTACATAGCTATTCAAACAAATAAGGGTATTTTTTTTAATATCTTCCTCGGCCTCCCAAGTAGCCTCTTCAACCCGTTGGTTTTGCCATAGCAATTTCACGGAGGCAATTTCCTTATTTCTCAACTTTCGGACTTGCCGATCAATAATAGAAACTAGATTCTCTTCATAAGTCAATTCTTCATTAACCTCAATAGTCCCAACCGGAACAATGACTGTCGGGTCTCCAACTACTTTCTTCAACATAGACACATGAAACACTGGGTGCACTAATGACATTTCAGGCGGTAGCTCAAGCTTGTATGCCACCTCACAGATCCTCTGAATGATTCTGTACGGTCCGACATACCTCGGACTCAATTTCCCTTTCTTACCAAATCGCATTACACCATTCATGGGAAAAACTTTCAAGAATACCCAATTATCTTCTTTGAACTCCAAATCCCTAGGACGAACATCTGAATAACACTTCTGACAACTCTAAGCCGTCTTCAATCGCTCCTTAGTCATTTTAACTTTTTCCATAGCATGATGTACGATGTCTAGCCCTATCAACTCAGCTTCCCCAATTTTGAACCACCCAATGGGAGATCTACATCTCCTTCCATATAAAGCCTCGAACGATGCCATTTGAATGCTTGCATGATAACTATTATTGTAGGAAACTTCCACGAGTGGTAAATGATCATCACAACTACCTTTGAAGTCTAGAACACAAGCACGGAACATATCCTCAAGTGTCTAAATAGTCCGCTCTGCCTGCCCGTCAGTCTGCGAGTGAAAGGTTGTACTAAGATTCACCTGCGTACCCAAGCCTTGCTGAAATTTCTTTCAAACATTAGCAGTGAATTGTGCCCCCGATAAGAGATGATGGAAACTGGGGTGCCATGCAACCTGACTATTTCTTTTATATAGAACTGAGCATACTACTCAGCTGTGTTGGTAGACTTAACCAGCAAAAAGTATGCTGACTTCGTGAGTCTATCCACAATCACCCAAATCGAGTCAAACTTACGAGGGGTACGAGGTAATTCTACCACAAAGTNCACAAAGACCATATTAATCTTTTCCCACTTCCATATTGGAATTTCTATGTTCTTTGCCAACCCACCAGGCCTTTGGTGTTCAACCTTCACTTGCTGAAAATTCAGACATCTTGCCACAAAGTCCGCCATATTCCTCTTCATATTATTCCACCAATAGACTTCCTTAAGATCACGATACAGTTTCGTAGAACCTGGTGCACAGAATACCTAGAAGTGTGAGCTTCAGTCATAATTCTTTCCCGGAGACCATCCATATTTGGAACACATAGTCGCCCTTGGTACCTTAGTGTACCATCAACCATGCCAATAGAAAAGGCCATGGTCTTATGATTATGAATCCCCTCTTTCAATTGCAGCAACAATGGATCGTTGTATTGCTTCTCTTTGACTTCCACAACAAGCGATGATTCAACCCTATTTTGCACAATTACCCCTCCTTCACTAGAGTCCGCAAGACGAACTCCCAAACTAGCCAATTTGTGAACTTCTTTTGCTAATGGCCTTTAATATGCCTCCAAGTGAGCCAAATTACCCATGGATTTCCAGCTAAGAGCATTTGCCACAACATTGGCCTTTCTCGGATAATATAGAATATCAATGTCGTAGTCCTTGAGTAACTCAAGCCATCTTCGTTGCCTCAGATTCAATTTTTCTGCTTAAAAATATATTGAAAGCTTTTATGGTCCGTGAATATGTCCACACAGACCCCATATAAATAATGACGCCAAATTTTCAATGCAAACACCTCCGCCGCAAGTTCTAAATCGTGTGTTGTATAGTTTGTTTCATGATTTTTGAGTTGTTTAGAGGCATAAATGAACATCTTGCCATATTGCACTATTAGTGGAACATCTATATCAGATTTCTCCTTCATATGACCTTCTAAGAATTGAGTTCTACAAAAAGTTTCTTGATACGGTTATAATCTTATTAGTACTTGCAACTTGTTTGTTCCAAATTTCTCAACAAAAGACATTACTAGGTCAGTTTTCTTATGGGACCATCTGTTTCAAATGAATAACATCTACTAGCTTGCGCGCACACCCTGATAACATCAACCTGCATGGCATTGCCATGTGAAGTAACATCGTGCTCAGATATTTCTTAGCCACCCTCGTTCCTCATTATAAGTCTTATAAGATTTTAAGAAACCACTCTACTTCCCTTGTGAACATTCTCACGATTCCTCTTTACTGCTAAACACTTCCCAAAATACATATCGACACCCTTCATATATATTCAATAATAAAAAAACATCATTGGCTCGAACATGCCCTTTTTTGAAACTTGAGATCCTCCTAAATTCTTCAACGACGACTTCTTGTTTTCCTTATAAGTGTAGGACTTAGTC
>AWOL01S0071619.1:13808-30362 GCA_000715115.1 Nicotiana otophora | reverse complement strand
TGATGCTATCAGTAGGCTTCATTCTTCCCTATTTTTCTTCTATGTATAGATATTTCTTTCTTAGTTCCTCTTCAATTCAGCTTTTGGAGATGAACATGCTCAGAGCTTTGAAAAATGATGAAGAAAAATGAATCAATTGGTTAAAAGCATAGAATACACAATATGAAGCACTAATACAAATGGGCTACCATAACATTTTTTAGATGAATAAACAAGATATTGTCTACAGAAGTGGCGTTTGGAATTAAAATGAAACTAACGGTGTAACTGAAACTAAACTGAAGTTGATTGTGTATACATGAGCTTAAAGCTAAACTATATTGATAGTCATTAGAAAGCTTAGATACTTTGAATTTGAAAATCAAAAAATATAAAATTGTTATTTATTTGGACTGGGTGTTGTTGCAAATGATTTCTTTCTCTCTTAGTTCCTCTTCAATTCAGCTTTTGCAGATGAATATGCTCAGAGCTTTGAAGAATGGTAAAGAAAAATGAATCAATTGGTTAAAAGTATAGAATACACAATATGAAGCACTAATACAAATGGGCTACCATAACTTATTTTAGATGAATAAACAAGATATTGTCTATAGAAGTGGCGTTTGGAACTAAAATGAAACTAACGGTGTAACTGAAACTAAACTGAAGTTGATTGTGTATACATGAGCTTAAAGTTAAACTATATTTATAGTCATTAAAAAGCTTAGATACTTTGAATTTGAAAATCAAAAAATGTAAAATTGTTATTTATTTGGATTGGGTGTTGTTGCAAATGATTGAGAATATTCTTTGGAGTTTATATCTCAATTTTGAGAGAATTTGGTGAAGATTCGAGGTGGTTTTGGTTGGAATTTCATATTAAAATTCGAAGAAGATGACATAAACAAATTGTATATATTTTGTATGCCGAGTGTAGAAAAGGTATACAAAATATATCTAACTTACATAATTGTATACAAGTTGTCTATAGATTGTATATAAATTATAATTTTTTACCGGATTATGTACAAAAATAATTGTATTTAAGTTGTAGATAAATTAGAATTGACCGAATTTATATATATTTTATATAAAAAAATTAGTTTTATAAATAGAAAAATTTAGATAAACCGAGTAAATAAGTTTAAAATCACACACACAAATATATATATATACACACACGAAAAGGTCTCATTATCTTATCATAGTATTATAGCCGTCCAACCCAATTCATTATTTATTCAATATTGGGTACCGATCTTGTTCATGCTTCAAATGTTCGGTCTTGGACTTGTGAGGAGAGGAGGTGCCAGATATCCCATATAAGGTGGTACGAGTCTTTGGTCTCCTTAATACAATCTTGAGCAATTTTCACTTCTTGAGATAACTTTTGGGCGTAAGTTGGACCCAAGATTTATTTTCTTATCATATCTCAAGTTCAAATTTCAACGGAGATAAAAAAATACTAGGTAATTTCTTCCCACCTGACTAAATTTTGATGGGTAGAAACACTCAATATATGTGCTGATAGAAAATTACAATACCTAATTAAATAATCAAGGTAAGTGCAAACTGATCCGAACACTATTATGCTGTCGAGGAATTTTTTTAGATTTAATAAATAATGGAATTTCTTGAGTTTTTCAATATTTCATGGTATTAATTAATATATTAATGAGATTCTTTTTCCTTCTGGGATATTATGAAGGAAAGATTGTGCCACTAGTTAAAGTAGTATTACTATTGTCAAGAATTGTCTCAATCATATACGACGAGGATGGCTCATAACTCACTAGCTAATGTTGTAGTGAGTTGTGACAGAATCTTTGCATCTATTACTATACTACCACATCATGTCTATCAATAATAGTGCATTCTTAAAAGAATTAAGTTTTAATAGCTCATTTGTAAAATATTTACTTGATAAAAGTAATTTGACCAACTTCAACAAATTATTCATGTGTTAGCAAAATTTAAACTCCTTTAATATATGCAGTTCGTGTTAATAGTACATGCCAAGAAATACATATTATAGTTTTCTTTATGTCAACTAAAGCACAAATAACTAAGTACATAGTATAATTCTTATGAGTCACAAAGTCTAATATGATGAGAAGTACTTTACAATATCACTAATTTTTTTATTAGCTTCAAAGATTATTAAAAAAAAACTTTAGACGACTACAATACAAGAATTGTATTAGTTCAGTTCAATACTTCAATTATGTGAATAAAATAAGTATCCATAGTTTATGGAAACAGTGAGTTTTATAGCCTCAAATATAGTTTGTGGAATTTGGAGAGAGCTATCACATGGTCCCCTCTTTACCAACCTACCAATCTCTCCTTAGGATTCTACATATTAAATGATACCACGATAAAGCGATACGTGGAGTCGAAAACAGAAGACAATCAGGTCCGAAGGCAACGATCTCGCTTGTTACCGAAAGGAATGGTATTCATAAAGACGAATTAAATACATGTCATCCGGTAATATTTAATGGAGAATATTCCATAGTTAAGTGCACGATCCGTTACAGAGAATATGACATTCACTGCCTACCGTTACACATTCTTCAATGACCCTCATAATTGCCATTTAAGAGGGATTTTATCTTAGGACCATGTTCCCTAGGTGCAACTATAAATAGTAAGCTCTACAACCATTATAAAGGACATGAATTTTCCGACAAGCGTACACTATATTCAGTTCAAAGCTCAATAACATTTTACCTTCTTGCTTATTTATACTGTTATTACTACCTACGGAAGCTCTGCTCCCGGAATCAAGATTTCTACTGTCTTATCTCGACTTCAACGCTAAGTGTTACTTTTTTGTCTAATTTATTTTGTCATTTTAGGATCAAATCGATTCACTCGTCTATAAATCGCGCATAAATTCAACTGCACAGTGTTATGGATAAATAGTTTGGCGCCCGCCGTGGAGTTTAGACAGTTGTATAATGGAATTTATCCTTGCATCTATTACTAACTTGTTTGATTCTTTGTTCTTAGCAAAAATCATTAAAAATGGCAGATAACGATGTCAACATCGCACACAATATTGAGGCCTAGGGAAATCAGCCTCAGCATGAAGATTGAATCAGTGATACCTGCAACGAGAGGGATGAGGCCACGCCGATTCATGGAGGGCAATATCCACGACATGTTCGAGAGGTAACTCCTGATGATGCTGAAGACGAGCACGTCGTTGAAACAGTAAGGATCTTGAGGGAGCAACAAAAGGCCATTATGGGCCATCTCTCACGACAAGATCAGGTCATGACGGAATTGAGGCAGGCGTTATCGGGTGCATCCAACAACGCGAATGGACGAGGTCAAGTTCCTCCCCGTGCTCTCACAAATCAAACAACGCAGAGGGTCAACAACAATACCCCAAGCGGCAAAGTCGGCTTTGACAGGGCCGAGAGGAATGGTAGCGGATCCGGTCACAACAATGAGAATGATCCCTTTAAAACCGAACTCATGTAGTTTATGAGGGAAATAAATGCCTGAATGGATCTGGTTCTGGGCGCACCACCAGTATTGAAAGGACCGGACTCAAAAAAGTACACTCAACTGATGTTCAAACCAGGCGCAACACCAGAGTTGATCCTGAAGCGATTCAAAATGCCAGATGTGCCGAAGTATGATGGGACTTCAGATCCTTAGGAGCACATCACCACCTACACAACGGCGGTGAAGGGGAATGATCTAGCTCCACATGAGATTGAGTCAGTCTTATTGAAGAAATTTGGGGAGACCCTCACGAAGGGGGCCCTGACATGGTATTCGCTCTTGCCCGAGTACTCTATAAATTCCTTCGAGATGCTCGCAGACTCTTTCATCAAGGCTTATGTCGGGTCCAGTAAGGTACATGCCTAAAAGGCCAATACTTTTTAGAATAGCACATGGAGAGTCCGAATTGCTACGGGAGTTCGTGACCAGATTCCAGAAAGAAAAGATATTGCTCCCGGTCGTATAGGACGAATGGGCAGCACAAGCATTTACTAAAGGGCTTAATCCGAGGAGTTTTGAAGCTTCCAGAAAAATATAAGAAAGTTTGCTCGAGTTACAGGCAACAACATGGGCGGATGTTCACAACTGGTACGAGTCAAAGATAAGAATTGAAGATGATCAACTCGGTTTTCCGGCATCAACCAAAGGTCGGGACCGGAAAAAAATAAAGAGAAATCAAACGATGATATCGACTTAGATTGACGGTCTTCAAGGGGTCAGTTTTTGCCCTATTAAAGGGCCGAAGGACGTGGTAGAGGTTTTCGGTCGGCGGATAGATTCGCTACCGATAGGAGAGCTGATCGCGGCTAGAATAACAGGTCATTACAGGACAAGGAGATATTAGGTTCTCTAGATTCCTCCTACCTCAGGCTTTCCGAATACAACTTTAATGTCAGCTTTATGGAGTTGGTGTCGTCTATGAGGAACATTAAAAAAACATGGTTCCCAAAATCAATGAGATCCGATCCCAGTTAGAGAGATCCTAATTTGGTGCGAATACCATAGAACCAATGGTCACCGGAATGGGTACTGTCGGCATTTGCGCGAGGAGATGGCGATGTTGCTAAAAAATGGCCATCTCAGAGAATTTTTAAGTGATCGGGCTAAAGACAACTACGGTCGCAATCGCGATAATGCGGAACCTTCAAAAGCAGGAGAGGATCCTTCACGTTTGACGATCAACATGATTTTCGGGGGGAATGACATTAATGGTGTTACATTTTCGGCAGAAAGAAAGATGAAGATATCAGTAACCCACAGTAAGAGACTCCGAGAAGTCACTGAGGACGACATAACTTTCATGAAGCAAGACGCAGATGGACTAATGCTGCCGCAGAACGATGCCTTGGTAATCTCTTTAAATGTCTTAGATTTTAAGATTAAACGTGTTTTGGTGGACCCAGGAAGTTCGGCTTATATTATCCAGTAAAGTGTGCTGGAGCAAGCCAAGCTGACCGGAATATCATTCCGACTACGAAACTCCTCGTCGGGTTCAATCTGGCAAACATGACAACCCGCGGAGAGATCCTGCTACCCACGAACGCCGAGGGGGTAATTAAGACGACCCTTTTCGAGGTAGTAGACGGTGATATGGGCTAATATTATCTTGGGGAGACCGTGGTTGCACGAGAAAAAGGTCGTGCCGTCAACATATCATCAATTGCTGAAATTCTCGACTCCCAAGGGAATTAAATTAATAAGAGGAGGCCAATTGGCAGCAAGGAAGATGAACACAATCTCAGTTTCTAATAGCAAAGAGAAGGAGCATGCAACATAGTAATTACAGTAACCGGTGCCTGCTCCCGAGCTGAGTAAAGTCAACCAGGGGGAGGAGTCGTCGGAATCCTACCAGGTAACACGATCTTTCTAGGTACCAAAAGAAACAGACATAACAAAATCCACGTCGGAAGAACTTGAGCAAGTCGCGTTGTTCGAAAATTTCTTGGAGAGGAAGTTTCACTTGGGGACAGGACTAAGCCCCGATCTCAAGTCTGGATTTATTGAATTTCCTAAATTTAACGTTGATTGTTTTGCATGATCGCATGCGGATATGACAGGTATCCCTCCGGAAGTGGTCGTGCACAAACTAAGTTTGGATCCTAACATCCCTCCGGTAAGGCAGAAAAAATGCCCAATCGCAAAGGTCAGAAACCAATTCGTCAAAGAAGAGGTAACTTGTTTGCTTGATATCGGTTTAATCCGAGAGTTAAAGTATCCTGACTGGCTAGCTAACGTAGTAGTAGTTCTAAAGAAGAATAATAAATTTCACGTGTGCGTAGACTATAAGGATTTAAATAAGGCGTGCCCAAAAGAGTCATTCCCATTGCCAAACATTGATCAAATGATTGATACGACGGTCAGGCATGAGTTAATGAGTTTCCTCGATGCTTACTACGGGTATAACCAAATCAAGATAAACCTGTAGGATCAGGAAAAAACTTCGTTCATAATGAACTTCGGTGCATATTGTTATAATGTGATGCCTTTTGGGCTAAACATGTCAGGGACACTTATCAGCGGCTCGTAAACGAAATGTTGGAGAAATAAATAGGGAAAACCATGGAAGTTTACATAGATGATATGTTGGTTAAGTCTTTGAACGCAAGTGATCATCTAAAACACTTGCAAGAAACCTTTAACATCCTAAGAAAGCACAACATGAAACTTAACCCGGAGAAGTGTGCATTCGGGGTCAGCTTCGGTAAGTTCCTCGGATTCCTGGTGTCGCAAAGGGGGATCGAGGTTAACCCCGACAAAATTAAAGTCATCGAAGGTATCCTGGATCAGCTATCAAGCGTGAAAGAGGTTCAAAGCTTGACAAGGAGATTGACCGCTTTGAGCATATTCATTTCCCGGTCTTCGGAGAAATGCCATCATTTATTTTCACTAATCAAAAAGAAGAACAACTTTGAATGGCCTCCGGAATGTCAGCAGGCTTTGAAAGATTTGAAAAGGTATTTGTCAAGTCCTCTATTACTGTTAAAACCGGAGGAAGGAAAATAATTGTTGCTCTACTTAGCGGTCTCGGAGGTAGCGGTAAGTGACGTTTTAGTCCGTGAGGACGAAGGTACGCAATCTCCTATATACTATGTTAGTAGAATTCTAACATGAGTGAAAACTCGCTACTCACATTTGGAAAAATTGGTCTTAGCTCTCGTAGTCGCCGCTCGAAAGCTTAGGCCTGATTTACAATGTCATCCAATAGCCGTGATGACCACTTTCCCCCTGTGGAATATTCTTCATAAACTTGAACTTTCAGGTAGGCTATCCAAGTGGGTAGTCAAAATGAGTTAATTTGACATAGAATATAAACCTAGGACTGCGATTAAGTCACAACTTTTGGTCGACTTTGTGGCGGACTTCAGTCCGGGACTGTTACCTTTGGCTACAAAAGAATCAGTGATGGTGTCAGAATCGACATCAAGTTTGGACCTTGTTCACGGATGAAGCTTCTAATTTGAAGGGGTCCGGGCTCGGCATAGTGCTAACCACGCCCTCGGGATAAACCCTAAGGCAGGCTATAAGAATCGTTCTTCTGACTAACAATGAAGAAAAATATGAAGCTTTGATTCCAGGACTCAAGCTGGTTCGGGGACTAGACTCTGAGGTCATAAAAATCAAATGCGATTCCCAACTGATAGTAAATTAGGTCTACCGGATCTTCGAAGCCAAAGAGAAGCGCATCCAACAATATGTAGTAAAAGTCCAGGCTCTGCTCGCTCGGTTCATGGAATGGTCAATTACGCATATCCCAAGGGAAGAGAATGCGAAAGCAGACACACTAGCCAATCTTGAATCATCCACGGAAATGAAGGGATCGGACTCTGGTACGGTCATACAGCTTATGCATTCGGTATTGGACGCAGATAGCTATTATGAGGTAAACGCGACCAATTTGGTCTGGAACTAGAGAAATGAGATCATTGACTATCTCGAGCACAGAAAATTTCCTGAAGATCCCAAGGCATCTCGGGCGCTGCACACTAAAGCAGCTCGATACATATTCAATAGAGGGCAATTGTATAGAAGATCTTTTCAAGTCCCGTTGGCCCGATGCTTGGGAGGTTCCGAAGCTAACTATCTTATGCGAGAAGTCCACGAGGGGATCTTTGGAAATCACTCAGGCACGGATTCCTTAGTGTTAAAATTAATTAGGGCAGGATACTACTAGCCCCGGATGGAACAAGATGCCAAGGCTTATGTTTAAAAATGTGATAAATGTCAATGCTATGCACCGTTGGTACATCAACCGGCAGAGCCACTATACTCAGTTTGGTCACCATGGATGTTCATGAAGTGGGGGATGGATATAGTCGGTCCGCTGCCCCCGACCCCCGGTAAGGTAAGATTTTTTTTATTTTAACTGACTATTTTTAAAAGTGGGTTGAAGCTGGTCCTTATCAGAAGATCGGCGAACACAAAGTGTGGAGAATATAATTTGCAGATTTGTGATACCAAAAGAGATAGCATGCGACAACGGTCCACAATTTATAGGTGCAAAGGTCACGAAATTCCTTGAAGGCTTAATAATCAAAAGGATCACATTGTCACCCTATCACCTGAGCGCAAACGGTCAGGCAGAATCAACAAACAAGGTGATTATACAAAATCTCAAAAAGAGATTGGAAGCAGCCAAAGGCAAATGGACCGAAGAGCTACCAGGAGTACTATGGGCGTATCGACAACGACTAAATAAAGCACGAGGGAGACTCCTTTTTCTCTCGTATACGGAGCAGAAGCCCTGATCCCGGTGTAAGTAAGAGAACCTACTCTGAGATATTTTCGGGTGAATGAAGAAACAAACAATGAAGCAATGTTGGTCAAATTGGAGTTGCTTGACGAAAGCAGGGACTTGACGCATATAAGGATGGCAACCCAAAAGAAGATAATGGAAATATATTACAATCGAAGAGCCAGCCTCCGTTATTTCAAAGTAGGAGACTTAGTTTTAAGGAAAGTAACTCAGAACACTTGGGAGCTCAACGCAAGAAAGCTAAATCCAACATGGGAAGGCCCCTACCGGGTTTCAGCTGGCATCGGGAAAGGATCATACGAATTGGAAAATCAAGACGGAGTAAAGTTGTCGAGCAACTGGAATGTGGCACACCTCAAAAGATACTATTGCTGATGAGCATCTCCTATACTGAAAGTCTATGCTACATTCTTTCCTCTTCGTCCAGTTTTTGTCCCAATTGGTTTTTTTCTGGCAAGGTTTTTAATGAGGCAGTAATGGAAAGCATACTATGAAAGAAGCTTAGTCAGTAGAAATAAGACCTTTAAATGACAAGGCATGCAAGCAATGAGACACTACTGAGCGATTAGATAGTCTTTTGTTTGGTAGTAAAGTACCTACCTGGAAGTAAAATTTGCTGTCGGGCAAAGATTACCCGACCGTTCACAAGTGCAAGCCACTAGGGGATTGTTTGATAATATTTAGCTCGATAGCAAAAGTTCCTAAGGAGAAGTGAAGTTTGCTATCCAATTGAAGATTATCTAACCATTCACTAGTGGAATTTTTAAAATTGCAAAACTTCCAGTGTTCAAATTCGCATCTTCGCATTCGAACACTGGGGGGATGATATGAGAATACGACAACAATGATTGCTACATCGACCGGGAACAAGAAACCCGAAAGCAAAGTTGTATCACCGGGACTGGGGATTGCGTGGCCAGCCCCAAAGAAACAAGTTATACAAGTTAGCCATAAGTAATGGCAATTTCTCTTTAGCACAACGAATGCTTATGTACTTTTGAAAATGGAAGGAATAAAGTAAAGTCCTTTTATTTTTATCTTGTTTCTTGTCCTATAGATGAATTAATTTTATTATTTGAAAGTTAAACAAGTACTTCAAATGCTAGTGCCGTAATGAACATGGGACGTCCTCTCAAGAGCACTGTAAACATAAGAGGGCCCTCTCTTATGAAATCCTCACGTTAAAGGGTTGATTTCGGAAGAACTTGTGCCCAAAATCTAAATACTAACAGGGAAAAATACACCTGAAGCCTCGCATATCTCGGCACAGAATATTTGTGAGAATACTTAAACAAAAAGAATAGAAGAAAACAATAGTACGAAAATGTTTTCAATTTAGAATTTTTCTCTCAAATTTTCGCCGTCACTGTAGCAGTGAACAGTGCCAAACAGTACCGTGAACAGTGACGAAGTCATTGTTCATCACGGACAAAGCTGGAGCTTTAGGCTTCAATGGCCACAATGGCCGGCAACCAGCCAGCTTTTCCGGCTGGTTTTCCCTCCCCCAGCGTTGCACAACAACATACAACAACTAACTCCAACCCAACTCCTCTAGATTACTCTAAGATTTTGAAAACAAATTCTTTAAATCCTCCAGCGATGGCTACTGCTGTAGCTTCAATTCAACCCATTCCATTGCGATGAGCAGTGTATCTGAATGGACAACTAATGGTTAAATTCATAGAGGCAGAAGTAGATCGAATGAACATGATTGAAGGCCCCCAATATGTTGTCGTTGGCAAGCTTTCATATGGATCTCCAGAGATTCACGAGCTTCGCCGAATAATTCCAACCCAATGTGGTATCAAAGGTGAGAGTAATATCGGATTCCTTAGAGATGTTCATGTGTTAATTAGATTAACTCTATGTCAATACTTCCTCAATTTCACATCGAAGAGTACGTACTACATCAAAGCCAAAGATGGGTACGAATACCAATTGCGTACTCTTATCTACGATACAAAATTTAAGGCGGGTGAAGCAACTCCAATGGCGATGGCGTGGATTTCTTTTCCTGGACTTCTGCCTACCTTTTTTGTAAAGGAAACTTTGTTTTCTTTGGCTACAGTTGTGGGAAGGCATGTGTGTCTTGACGCGGCAACTACAAACAAAACTAGGCTGAGTTGCGCGAGAGTAAAAGTTCTTGTAGATTTATTGGCCGAACTACCTAAAAAGGTGTGATTGGATATTGATAATGAAGCCTATGGTGGTGTTCGAATAGAATGGGTTAGAATTGAGTATGACATGATATCAAAATATTGTAAAGAGTGTAAACTACAAGGACATGATGAAATTGAATGTTGGCGTTTGCACCCCGAGCTTATTGAGAATCGAAGTAGCAAGAAAAAGAATGATCTTGCTGAGTTGAACAACTGGAATATTGTTGTTGATGAACAAGGAAAAACAAAAATCACACTACCCAGTGAATGTTGGTATACAACAGGTGCACAATAATGTTGTACTGGTGGAGGTCGAAGAAGATCAGACAAACAAGTTTCAAACAAGGAATAAATGTGCAGTATTAGAGGAGGAACAAAGTGATATAAACGAGAACAACCAACTGGGGGAAAAACCAGTCTTCAGTTCTAAAGATGGTCCTACTCCTTCTGGGATTCAGTCCACAATCGACTGGGTTCATAGAAGGTTTGGGACTAGCAAAGAGGAGCTAAAACAACTCAATGTGACCAGTAACCAATCTTTTCATGCGATTCTATCTCAAACATTTAAAGATTTTGGGCAGATTGAGGATCTTGATGAGGTAAACTCTACATAGGTCTTATGGAGGGATGCAGTTGAGGTTAAGGATGTCCAGCTGGTCAAAACAAAGACAACAGAAGACAAGGTGAAGAAGGACAACAAGCCAAGCTCACATGGCGATAGGCTGGCGATGCCAGGCCTAAATCCAGGCTCCCCAGGCGTTAGGCTGGCGATGCCAGGCCTAAATCCAGGCTCCCCAAGCGTTAGGCTGGCGACGCCAGGCCTAAAGTCAGGTTCACCTGACGAGGCAGCTACAATAAACCCTAACCTTAGTGCCACTGGAGAGATTTTGGCCTGTGTAGATAATGTTGCGGCGTATGTCTATGAGCTACAACTCAAGGAGTATAAACAGGCTGATGAGCGGGCAATTGTTCCAAAAGCATCTGGGGAAATAGAGGAAGTGCCTATGGAATCTGGCACTGATCAAACTATGCAACCACATATTAATGTTCCAATTAAGACTCATCTACAACATTTACATGATTTAGTTACACACAATATGACACCAATTGATGAAGACTTATTGAGACAAAATCCAATGGAGGATGAAGGAGATGATGAATCAACTGTAGAAAACTTCAAACAAGTGGCTAGGGAAGGGGATTTATCACCCACAACTAGTGCTAAAGGAGGTAAAAAAACTAAGAAGAATCAGAGTAAAGATCCACCACAACCTTCAAGAATAATGCCTAGGAGGGCAGCGTCTCTATCTAAATGATGATGATCAAAACATTAATATGGAACATAAGGTCTGTGAATACACAACAGGCCTTTCCTAGGGTGATCAACATGAATAGGGAGCATAATTTTTGTGTAGTTGGATTGATGGAGCCTTTTCAAAAGAAGGGACTCATTGATAGATATAAAATAAGGCTGAATATGGAGACTCCTTATGCAAATATTAATGGGAAAATATGGTTGTTTTTCGATGCAGTGGTGGAATGGGAATTAGTGGAGGATACTGAGCAACAAGTGACTGTGAGAGTGTTTCACCATGACCTGGGGCAGCACATGATGATGACATTTGTTTATGCAAAATGTTTAGCAATGGAGAGGTTGGATTTGTGGGATCACTTGTATGATTTAGCAAGTGATATGGAATTACCATGGTTGGTAGGAGGGGATTTCAATGTGATATTGCATGAAGATGAGAAAATTGGGGGACTTCCAATATACCCTCCTGAATATGAGGATTTTGCATTTTGTGTAAACTCTTATGGTTTGTTTGAGAAAGGGTACAAAGGAAGTCCATTCACGTTGTGGAATGGGAGATCCAATGCTGAGTGTATCTTCAAGAGATTGGATAGGATTTTTGTGAATTTTCCATTTCAGAACAGGTTGCCAACTATTGAAGTTGAGCATCTAATCAGAACTGGATCAGATCATGCACCATTGCTAATGACATATGGGGTGCAGACAACCAATTTTGTCAAGCCTTTCAGATTCTTGAACTTTTGGACAAAGCATGCTACATTTATGGATGTGGTGAGGCAGAATTAGGAAGTTGATTTCATAGGGGATCAGTTTTTGATGTTCAAGCAGAATATAAAGAGGGTGAAGGCATCACTCTCAAAATGGAGTAGGGAAACATTTGGTGATATCTTCAAGCAATTGGCTATTCTGGAGAACATTGTTAGGGTAAAGAAGATGTTGTTTGAAGAAGAGCCTACAACTGAGAATAGGATTGTACTTCTAAAGGCTCAATCTGAATTAAAGAAATACTTGAGTATTGAGGAGCAGTATTGGAAGCAAAAAGTTGGGATGACTTGGTTTGCTGAAGGAGATAGGAATACAAGTTTCTTTCACAATCATGTCAATGGAAAAAGAAAGAAATTGCAACTGAAGAGGATCAAAAATGGCAGTGGGGTATGTATTGAATACCAGGAGCAATTGGCTACAACTGCAGTGGACTTCTATCAAAAACAGTTCACAAATAAAGGTGATGCTTCTGAATTTTCCTTGCTCAATAATGTACCTTCAATGGTCACTATGGATCAGAATTTGGAACTTAGCATATTGGCAACAATTGAAGAAGTAAGGACAATAATTTTTTAGCTTAGTGGGGAGAGTGCTAGTGGCCCTGATAGACTAACTGGCTTGTTTTATCAAACACGCTGGGATGTTATTGGTGGGTGCTACACTTCTATGGAGGATTTGTATTGCCTAAATCCATCACTAGTATTGTTGCCCAAGAAACCTAGAGTTGAGACCTTCTCTGACTTAAGACCTATTAGTTTGAGCAACTTCATTAACAAGGTTTTGTCTAGGGTGTTACATGACAGATTGGAGAGTTTTTTGCCATCACTAATAGCTCCTAATCAATCCGGATTTGTAAAGGGTAGGAATATATTTGAGAACATCTTATTGACTCAAGAAATTGTCACTGACATAAGGTTAAGGGGAAAGCCTTCTAATGTGGTGATCAAGCTTGATATGGCTAAGGCCTATGATAGGGCTTCATGGAAGTACTTATTGCATGTGCTAAGGAAGATGGTATTTTCTGAACACTTCATCAACATGGTGTGGAACTTGATATCAAATAACTGGTATTCAGTATTGGTGAATGGGTAGTCCTCGGGGTTCTTTAAGTCGACAAGGGGTGTGAAACAAGGGGATCCCATATCTCCAGCATTGTTCATTCTGTCAGCTAAGGTACTTTCCAGGTCTTTGAATAAGCTCTTTAAAGACAAGTCATTTGTGGGATTTGGAATGCCTAAGTGGTCGGATCATTTAAACCACTTGGCGTATGTTGATGATACGATAATCTTTGCATCTGCTCATCCTCCCTCTTTGAACAAGATTATGGCAGTGTTGGGGAACTATGAGAAGATATCAGGTCAGATGTTCAACAAAGATAAGATTTCATACTACATGCATTCAAAGGTTGCTAATGGATTATTTCAGGCAGTTGGAGCTATTACAGGATTTGCAAAAGGTAAATTCCCTTTCACATATCTAGGGTGTCCTGCTTTTACACTAGAATAAGGAAGGACTACTATGAGGATCTTATCAAGAAGGTGAAGGCTAAATTGCATTCATACAAAGGAAATCTATTGTCGTTTGGAAGAAAGGAAACACTCATCTCTAGTGTGTTGCAAAGTATGCCAGTTCACATGTTATCAGTCCTTGATCCACCAAACAGCATCCTGGGGAATCTATATAAGACTTTTGCTAGGTTATTTTGGAGCACAAAGGAAGAAGGGAGAAGCAGACACTGAGCTTCATGGCAAAATCTATGCCTTCCTAAAGAGGAAGGGGGCTAGGTTTTAGGTCCTTAAATGATGTCTCAAGGGTACTGTTTGCTAAACTATGGTGGAGGTTTAGGACCACAAAAACTTTGTGGTCTAATTTTATATGGAATAAGTATTTCAAGAAGGAGCTACCAACAGTGGTGCATTTTAGGGGAGGGTCTCATGTTTGAAGACAAATGCTGAATGCTAGGGAAGAAGTAAAACATGAGATCGTATGGGAATTGAAGAGTGGAACAACTAATATTTGGCATGAAAATTGGACTGGATTTGATGCACTTTATCACGTATTATCTGAAGACTTTCCAATCAATAAAGGTCTTCAAGAGGTGGCAGAACTGCGGCAAGGGGAAGCATGGGATGATCAACTGCTAGATCAAACTTTCAATGAGGAAATTGCAGAACATATAAGGCTATATGTGCACTATGAAGGCAGTGAGGGATATTGGGATAGGCCATACTGGATGCCAACTCTTTCAGGCAAGTTTAGTGTTAGCAGTGTGTTTGGCATATATTAAGGCATAGGGTTGATCCTAATCAGGAATTCAAGTTAATGTGGATTAAAGGTTTACCATTCAAGATATCCTTCTTCTTGTGGATATTATGGAGGTAGAAAATAGCCATCTATGACATGTGGAGGAGGCAAGGGCAAATGGTGATGTCTAGGTGTTGGTGTTGTCAGCAGCCCCAAGAGGAATCCATTGAGCATATATTTGTCACAAGTCCTACTGCCTCTAAGGTATGGAACTTGTTCATGGGGGTTGCTAGAATTTCGGTGCAATTGATTCAATTGAAGCATATTATAAGGCATTGGTGGTATGCTCAGTGTTGTCCAAAATTAAAGCCACTATTTCAAGCACTACCAGCTATCATCACTTGGGAGCTTTGGAAGAGAAGAAATGCATGTAAACATGGTGGTTCAGTGTCCAAAAATAGGGTGATTCATGAGATAAATAGGACATTGCATCAACTGGCAAGGGTAAGATATGCTTGAATCCCTAATTCCATTGTTATGGCCAGACATGATTCAATACTTTGAAGAATATAAACCTATATTAATCACTACAAGAGTAACATGGCAGCTTCCTTTTCATGGTTGGTACAAATGTAATACGGATGGTGCTTCAAAGGGCAATCCTGGACCTAGCTCCCAAGGCTTTTGTGTGAGGGATGATGAAGGTGATGTGGTGTATGCTAGGGCAGTAGACCTGGGAGTGACAACTAATGTGGTGGTTGAAGCTAAGGCTATTCTTCAAGGGTTGGAATATTGTGTGGAGTATGATCTTCACCCTATCATACTGGAGACTGATTCATTGGTGATGAAGAAGGCGATATGAGGGGAATGGGATCCTCCTTGGGTAATTGCACAGGATGTGAAGAAAATTATAGAGATGAAGGACAAATTCAATGTGATCTTTCAACATATGTTCATAGAAGGCAACTCAGTGGCGGATTTTATAGCTAACATTGCGTTCTCTTTTGCAGGTACATATGAGTTTCATTCATTGTGTGAACTGCCTAGTGCAGGGAGGAGGTTGATCAATCTAGACAAATCTCAATCACCTAACCTTAGGGTTAGGATAGCAAAGATAAGAACCCCAGACAGATGGCTTCGCAGAATTGGACTCTGCACAAATTGATATGTCCAAATGCTAAGGAAAATGCTGATCATATGGTATTTTTGGAGATTGTTGAATCATTTCTCAGTGGTATTAGCATGCTTTCACGCTCAATCTGAGGATGGTTTAGCAATGTTTATAATGATGTCTACATTAAAGGTTCTAGTAGGGAAGGATCTGAACTTACAAGATCACAAAAAGGCACAATTTCAAAGGCTGGCCTTTGCCTTGCAAAGCCTGCTTAAAGCCAGCTCATGCCTGACTTTTGCCTTGTAAAGCCTAGCTAAAACCAACTCATGCTTGGCTTTTACCTTGTAAAGCCTACCTAAAGCCAGCTCATGCCTGGCTTTTGCCTTGTAAAGCCTGCCTAAAGCCAGCTCATGCCTGGCCTTTGCCCTGTAAAGCATGCCTAAAGCCAGCTCAAGCCTGGCTTTTGCCTTGCAAAGCCTATCTAAAGCCAGCTCATGCCTGGCCTTTGCCTTGCAAAGCCTGCCTAAAGCTAGGCTCCTCTTCTACACATTAATCTTGATGAGTGAGCACATGATTAATACTTGAACAAAATCAGTCCACTACATATGGAGATCATATAGTAGCTACACTTGAAAGACTATGCTGGCTTCAACTCTGTGGTGGAGATGTTTGGAATTCATTTTAGCCTATGGACAATATACCCTGGCGC
>AWOL01S0071615.1:0-14850 GCA_000715115.1 Nicotiana otophora | reverse complement strand
TCGATATATTGCTTCTGCCCAGGCATCTTCGCTTTTGCGAACAAATTAGCCGATTTTGCAGCGTTGCGTCTGCGATAGTACATCCACTTCTGCAGAACCAGCTGAAAGCTGGAACCTCACACCACAGACAAAATGTCCGCTTCTGCGATATCGCAGGTGCGAGCCATCATCTGCTTCTGCACCATACCTTGCTCCTAAACTCCATCACATCGCACATGCGCATCCGCACATGCACATAAATCTTCAACAATGCAACAAGAGAAAAAATGATCTGAACCACGTCTGTAACGCATCCGAGCCACTAGGAACCCTGTCCAAATATACCAACAAGTACCATAATATAATACGGACCTGCTCGAGGCCTCAAATTACATGTAACTACATCGAAATGACGAATCGCACCTCAATTCGAACTTAAATGAACTTTCAACTTTCAACTTCTATAACTCGCGCCGAAATATATTAAATCAACTCGAAATGATCTCAAATGTTTCACACAAGTCCCAAATAACATAACGAAGCTATTCAAATTCCCGAAACCATAATCTGAACCAGATATCATCAAAGCCAACTTTCGGTCAAACTTATGAACTTTCGAAGCCTTCATATTTTCAACTTTCGCCAATGAGCGCTGCATCTTTCTAGAAATATCAAATGCAAACCTGGGCATACGCCTAAGTCCAAAATCACTATTCTAACATAACGAAACCATAAAAATGTCGTTCTAGGGTCAAATACACAAAATTCAAACCTGGTCAACTCTTCCAACTTAAAGCTTAAACATGAAATTCATTCTTCCAAATAACCGAAAAACCAAAACCGATGATTCACACAACTCATAATGCATCATACGGCGCTACTCATGTCCTCAAACTATCAAGCGAAGTGCAAATGTTCAAAATGAGCTGGTCGGGTCTTTACATTCTCCCTCACTTAAACATACGTTCGTCCTCGAACGGGCCAAGAGTTATTCCAAAATCGTCAACCACTATGTAACCTTACCATGCATATACCCGGGGTGATCCCTTGTCACCATATTCCATATAGGTCGGACAATACAATATAACTGAAGATCATTACTTCAACCTTAGCCCGTAAACCACATAATCCAATTTCCAACATACAGAATTTCCTAAAAGACCAGAACCTCGCATCTACACACTGTATAAGTCTGAACAAGTTGTATCAAGCCTTAACCAAAACCCAAGATGTAATCACATGACATGCCATATCACTCGCATACTCGTAGCAAAATTTCTAATCACAATAGCTGCTTAAAACAACCTAATACTTGTAATAAACCTCATATCAATCAAAATCCCATTCTAAAACCTTCGTACATTGTCGATGATGAAAAAACACGTAGAAACTCAAAACCATTCATTAGATCAACAAGTCATGGAACTCCCTCTCCTTCGACAAGAACTATAGTTAATTTCTAAGTTGATTTTTGATATTATCCTTCTAAATATACCGCAATCAGATCCAATAGCACCCATTCTAGGTCTGACGACTTCGTCTTATCAAATACAGCTGCCCTACTGACATGCCACACCAATACAACCTAATCCATAAACCATGCAATACGTGGACCAATACGCAACAATGCAAATGTACCCAAAAATGGAAAATGACCGTCCTGCAAGTTCAACAAGTACCACCATCACTGCAATTCCATGAGTCCATCATACATAGTAGGACCAAAACACATGAATCTAACACAAAGGATCATATCTCAACATAACTCTGATGTAATGCGTGACCACATCCAAACACTGGTCCATATGAAATACCTCAAGCCACCATGCCCAAAATTAACAACCACGCGCAATTCGACATCATGTACCCAAGGTGCATTACCATAACCATAGATAAACAAATAACACAATACCATAGTCTGGAAAGAACAGAACCAATGCGCAATCAATCATTCAACACTCTAATACCCATCTCGCTCAAATTCCGCTATAAGGACCAAATAGAATCGCACAATGTGTGCATATAACCAACGAATCACAACTCCTCGTAGCATAGAAGAGTAACTCATAGAACATACCAAATATGAATGAGATCAATTCTAACTGAATGGCACATCCATCAACAATAGCAGTATAGAGTCAACCCCTATCTGACCCATGTAGAATACAGAACCTTGTTAGGCCTACCAATGAGCCCCTAAATCAACTCTGGTCATCCATAAATAGGTAAATACCCTTTCTAAAATCCACAATAACCTAACTATAACACATACTATCATCTGGATATCCTTGGCCACGTTTCATAGTCCACAATGACGAAACAATCTGCTTCTGAGAACTCCCAGTCTCCAAATTCATAGAACATATAAATCACCATAACTGATCCCAACTCCACCGCTCGAAACTCTTACACATCTCTCATGCACGATCATCCCATGAGGAATATTTCTATAATTATTTCGTGCCACATAGAAAAATCTGAATATCAATAGTCGATCAACAGGGGAGTACCACAATACCAATGAAGCATTCGTAAGTCAAAACACAAGGTGCCTTTTGGAATGCGCACAATTCTCAGGAATTACCAAGTAGTTATAGCATTCACCAAGACATCGGAAGTTGTCCATGTTTCTTAAGAGTTAATGACCTTCCCTTCAAACTTGAACTATGACCTTACACATGCAAGTCTCAATCCCACAAAACACACCACATCCATNAAAGCTTAAACATGAAATTCATTCTTCCAAATAACCGAAAAACCAAAACCGATGATTTACACAACTCATAATGCATCATACGGCGCTACTCATGTCCTCAAACTACCAAGCGAAGTGCAAATGCTCAAAATGAGTTGGTCGGGTCTTTACATTCTCCCTCACTTAAACATACGTTCGTCCTCGAACGGGCCAAGAGTTATTCCAAAATCGTCAACCACTGTGTAACCTTACCATGCACATACCCGGGGTGATCCCTTGTCACCATATTCCATATAGGTCGGACAATACAATATAACTGAATATCATTACTTCAACCTTAGCCCGTAAACCACATAATCCAATTTCCAACATACAGAATTTCCTAAAAGACTAGAACCTCGCATCTACACACTGTATAAGTCTGAACAAGTTGTATCAAGCCTTAACCAAAACCCAAGATGTAATCACATGACATACCATATCACTCGCATACTTGTAGCAAAATTTCTAATCACAATAGCTGCTTAAAACAACCTAATACTAGTAATAAACCTCATATCAATCAAAATCCCATTCTAAAACCTTCGTACATTGTCGATGATGAAAGAAACACGTAGAAACTCAAAACCATTCATTAGATCAACAAGTCATGGAACTCCCTCTCCTTCGACAAGAACTATAGTTAATTTCTAAGTTGATTTTTGATATTATCCTTCTAAATATACCGCAATCAGATCCAATAGCACCTATTCTAGGTCTGACGACTTCGTCTTATCAAATACAGCCGCCCTACTGACATGCCACACCAATACAACCTAAGCCATAAACCATGCAATACGTGGACCAATACGCAACAATGCAAATGTACCCAAAAATGGAAAATGCCCGTCCTGCAAGTTCAACAAGTACCACCATCACTGCAATTCCATGAGTCCATCACACATAGTAGGACCAAAACACTCGAATCTAACACAAAGGATCATATCTCAACATAACTCTGATGTAATGCGTGACCACATCCAAACACTGGTCCATATGAAATACCTCAAGCCACCATGCCCAAAATCAACAACCACGCGCAATTCGACATCATGTACCCAAGGTGCATTACCATAACCATAGATAAACAAATAACACAATACCATAGTCTGGAAAGAACATAACCAATGCGCAATCAATCATTCAACACTCTAATACCCATCTCGCTCAAATTCCGCTATAAGGACCAAATAGAATCGCACAATGTGTGCATATAACCAACGAATCACAACTCCTCGTAGCATAGAAGAGTAACTCATAGAACATACAAGATATGAATGAGATTAATTCTAACTGAATGGCACATCCATCAACAATAGCAGTATAGAGTCAACCCTATCTGACCCATGTAGATTACACAACCTTGTTAGGCCTACCAATGAGCCCCTAAATCAACTCTGGTCATCCATAAATAGGTAAATACCCTTTCTAAGATCCACAATAACCTAACTATAACACATACTATCATCTGGATATCTTTGGCCACGTTTCATAGTCCACAATGACGAAACAATCTGCTTCTAAGAACTCCCAGTCTCCAAATTCATAGAACATATAAATCACCATAACTAATCCCAACTCCACCGCTCGAAAATCTTACACATCTCTCATACACGATCATCCCATGAGGAATATTTCTATAATTATTTCGTGCCAGATAGAAAAATCTGAATATCAACAGTCGATCAACAGGGGAGTACCACAATACCAATGAAGCATTCGTAAGTCAAAACACAAGGCGTCTTCTGGAATGCGCACAATTCTCAGGAATTACCAAGTAGTTATAGCATTCACCGAGACATCGAAAGCCGTCCATGTTGCTTAAGAGTTAATGACCTTCCCTTCAAAATTGAACTATGACCTTGCACATGCAAGTCTCAATCCCACAAAACACACCATATCCACCATGCCCTCATAGGAAAGGTACGAGAATCTCATAATCAACTCTAAGTCACAAGAAAACTACATACTCAATTATCCAGGAACCTTCCATTTGATCTCATCCAGGAGAAAATCACAATACGCAACATGTTCCTCACACTAGAAGGAAATATACACCTCAAACCGTGGTAGAAATCATCAAGAGCATTTTGAAATCTATTTGCACACAATCAAGCCATCAGAACTGAATCTCTCTAACTCAACCAAACTACGCGAGTCACCAAACCCAAGAGTACTGCCACAAAACACCTGTAGAGACTCACCACATCATGAGATCCAGATGAACCAAGCATTTCATTAGCTACCAAGCTGCCCTATTTCTTTGACCTCCTTCTGAATTAACCTCAAGTTGACACTTCTCCTTCCTAGAACACCATGATCCTTACCGATATCTCATCACAAAACATTCTAGCATAAGACCGCATCGCCCTAAGGCCCATAAGCCACTCCATTCCCTCTTAAGCACCCCAAAAGTACCACAACCGAGACACCCACACTGAAAAGACCTTCTGTGAATCTAAAGTCGTTTCCTTCACCTTCCTGATATTGAAATGTAGAATCCATAATGATACAGAAATACCGCGAGTCTCGACACCATCCAATGTAAATCTCAAACTCTAGCCATATACAAATTCGAAAACAATCCTCAATTGCTATATATAAATCTTGAATCCATTAGAACCTTCTCGAGAGTCATCCACCCTGGTCAAATCTTAATTGCACCGCCCAAGCGGGTCGAACGACCTGTGCCCCATTAGCTCAGTAACACCCAAAGAAGTGATCTACATTTCTAAGCAACCGAGTGAATCCCTTTTTCCTTAGCACATCATATCTACCACAACAACAAACCTGAACCATTCTAATATTACTATATATCCATCATGTGTAGTACACCAGACATCCAGAAATTTCCTTGCTTAAGTCATCCTCAAAACCAACATCTGCAATTTATAACCGATCCACAAGTTGCCTTAGACTGAAACAATACAACGCATAACCAGACAATCAAATTGTCGATAGTAGACTCCCGCACTAGGCTCAAAGCCATGGAATAAAACATTTGATAACTTAAAATAACCATACCCCCTTATTTCCATAATACTGCAATGAGATTCAACTAAATCCTACATAAGCTCATGTAACACAAACCATCTAATACCTCAAGTCAATCTGCGAATCTCGCATTCATCCTCGTGATGGTAAGGTCGACTATTACAATTGATCAAAACTCAAATAGCACAAACATAACCCACTTGTCAGAAAGAAAGCCTCCACACAACATCATAAGGACCACACATCTGTAGATTATCCCGCAGGTTGTAACCCACTTGCTTATCCTCAAACTGACATCTGTCTATACCCCTTTCACAGCCACAACTACTATGCAATCACTTAATCTTCCTGAGTCTGAACTCATCAACAAGACTTCGCTCCACAATTAAGAAAAATGAAAGATCCTTTAATAAACTCATAACTCGAGACTATACGTCACATCAAGATAGAAATCATACACCCAATTTTTCTTTTTATATCTCAAGTAAACTCTTCTCGGCGTATTTAAACCATCCGAACACATCCCGCGGTCACATCATACTCATCATATAGCCATCCAACCACTCATCGAGCCACGAATTCTACTAATAGGGACACTATCGGACTTATAAATCCAAAAGCACGTGCTCACGCAACTGAAATACATATGTTCAAGCTACAGTCAAAACCCGACCTCCAGACTGGCCCATCATCAGCGCACCAAAATCACATCTCACACTTTATCCATGGAATCACAAGTCGTCAATGTACAGTTGATATGAGCGCTCATATGCACGTACAAATACATAGAAGGAATTCAAAGAGTTACGCTTCAATCTTAATCAATGTATCACGATAAGGAAATAAAGATGGAAATCTATCCTAAATGTGTTGTAGCCTCTTGAAGATAGGTATGGATGTCATCATACCGATTGGCAAGCCTCTACTAGACACTTGTTCATGACTCGTAGAACCTATGAACCTAGAGCTCTGATACTAACTTGCCACGACCCAAAATCCAACTAGTCGTGATGAAACCTAACCCACCCCACTAGGTAAGAAAATTAACAACTAAACCAATTCAAATGAGATTTATTGAGACAACTAAATGATAAAATAACTGAATCTTTAGACATTTCCCAAGGACTGATAGTACAAATCATGAGCTTTCAAGGTTTAGAGTTTACAAAGGTGGTATGAAATAAATACATCATCTGTTAGAAAAATATACATGAATAGATTAATAGTTGTAAAGCTACCAAGAACAAGTGGCAGTTATGACCGGAATGAAGGTACGTCTTGAATGCTAGCTCCCGTCGTACATAGCAACATCAGTATCCAAAATCTGCACACAAGGAGCAGAAGTGCAGTATAAGTACAACCGACCTCACGTACTCAATAAGTAACAAACATAACTTTAGGTTGAAAGTAGTGACGAATTTGGACAAACGGTCAAAGTCCAACACCAGTAGCCAACATCACTCACAACAATATAATAAAAGTAGTACAAAAAACAACTCAAATATATGATGCTCGGCTCGTTCACAGTTACGAAAAAATAGGCATGATTTTCAAGTATAACAGTAAAACCCAAATCCATCACCGAAATCACCAAAATATGAGTAAGTCAAAACCTTTGGTTTTCCCAAAAATATTCAACAACAGATAAGATGATTCAATCTCAGATAGCATGAGGAAAGTACATCTTTATGCCTACATGTCAATGTGCATGTGAAGTCGTAAATGTCACAAAAATGGGTATCATGAGAAAATGCATCTCTATGCCTGTATATCAAGTCTGCATATTAGATGCAATGCTTCATAGTGTTGAACTCATGTACTCACACTCTCAGAGCACTCAAAATCACAGTCTTTTACTCCCACTCTTCACGCTCAATCACTCAGCACACTCAGTGTAACGACCCGACCAGTTATTTTGCTTTATAGATCCTCGTTCCTCTAAATAAGTCTCCTCGTATGTGCTTTTACAGTTTTATGATTTGCGAGGATGGTTAGTTTGGGTTTGAAAGGGTTCGGGTTAAAATCGGAACACTTAGTTCCTTAATATAGGCTTAAAATGGTTAAGATTTAATTGAGTCAATGTTTTGAGTAAATGACCTATGAACCAGGATTTGTCGGTCCCAATAGGTTTGTATGATGATTTTGGGTTTGGGCGTATGTTCGGATTGGGTTTTGGATGACTCGGAAGCGTTTCGACCCTTAATATTGAAAGTTGGCGCAATGAAGGTTTTCAAGTTCTTTAAATTTGGTTTGAAGTAGGTTTTAGTGTTATCGATGTCTGTTAGGGATTACGAGGTTGGAAATAGTTCTGTATGGTGATTTATGACTTGCACATAAAATTTTGGTGTCATTCCAAATAGTCTAAGTATGATTTGGTGCGTTCGGAGTAAGTTGGAAGAACTTGAAGTTCAAGAATTGATTTCATTTGGTTTGGGGTGCAATTCTTACTTTTGATGTTGTTTTACGTGTTCTGATGGGTCTAGCTAGTTCGTCTCATGATTTCTAACTTATTGATATGTTTGGGCGAGGCCCCGGGGGCCTCGGGTGCTATTCAGACGATGTGCGGAACATGGTTGAGCTTGGAAGGAGTGTTGAAGCAGTAGGGGTTCTAGTGCAATCGCACCTATGAAGAATCTGATGTAGGTGCGAGCTCTGATGGTAGGCTATAATTATGTCCTTTAGTCGCTTATTGCACTCTAGTTCACTGCACTTTATTCTTGTTTGAGCTTTCATAGATAGTGTTTTGCACTTATTGTGTGTTTTATGCCTTGTAGGAGTGATTCTGAGTGATGTAGATGTTATGGAAGGAATTCGAGCTATTTAGAGATTTGAAGTCTGAGTAAAAGCCATAGGGATTAAGTCGGGATCATATTCGGGAGTCGAGGACCAATTCTGGACGTCAAAACGCAAGAAAAATCTGTACTCTGAGAAATCCTCATTGTCGCGGAGCGTGGGGCGCTGCGGATGTACAAATCTCTACTTCCTATCAGAATTAGATCTCTGGATTTACCCACTAATTCCCCACATGTCCCGTCTCCCCATGCGGCGTACCTGTGCAATTCTTACATAGTGAAAATCTAATTTCGGCTAGGAGAAGGTGGTTTCGTTTGGGCCCGACCTTACTTGGTATAAATACATGGAAAACATTATTTTCTAGAATTTTGACACATAGTTTACCTAAGGAGGATAAGGAGGAGTTGGAAGAACATGAGCACAAGGATTTCATCATTCCCTCCTCACTCAAGACCAGAGTTTGGATTGAATTTATGTTTTCCTCTACTTTAACTTTATTTGTGATGAATTGCTCCATATCTATGGATTTGTTCCCTTTAAGGTTGGATGGATTTGGTGTATTGATAATTGTTTATGGATTATAAATCTAGTTTTATGTATTGAAGTGTTTTTGGATAATTAATTATTGCATCTATATTCACTTGTTCATGTAATCGAGAGAGGCATAACTTGTGATATCTTTGCACTATATTGTTGGTTAAGTTCATATATTCTTCTTAGTAACCGAAAGAGGCTAGTTGAATCATTGATTAAACCTAGTTAGGAGGATAATCGAGAGAGGTTCTCCTAAAGACTAATCCATTATGCATTCTTGCATATCTTCATGTGCTTAAATTGGTTCATCTTGTGAAGTTAAGACTTAATCGAGAGAGGAGTGTTTTTTGAACGTTTGAACTAATAATTGAGTGAATTTGAGACACTCACTTAAACATTAGAAGTGGATTACCTAGAGTTAGATCCCAAACAATTATCTTGCACCTATCCTATCAAACCCTATTTTCTCCCACTGGTAGCTTCCTTGCTTACCTCTGTTGCGATTGTCATTAGTCAATAGCTTTAGGTTCTTAGTCAATTGTAGTTAGAAATCATATAAATCTCAATTGTTGATCCTCTTAGATAGCAACCAAGCTAGAAACTACGATAATATTGTTTAAATCCAATCCCTCTGAATATGATGTTATATTATACTATATTTGATTAGCGAGCATAATTTAGGTGTGTATTCTAAGCTCGTCAAATTTTGGCGACGTTGGTGAGGATTGGCAATAAATAATATTTAAAATAGTTTGTAGATTCAGGAATTTTTCTTTTTTATTTTTTTAATTTTATCTTTTTACGTTTGGTGTTGTTTGTCTGTGCGTAGGTGCCAAGTTTAGAGTGGTGCATGACTCGAGCTTTCTGCGAAAGGAGTGCTACAATATGAGCCAGAAAAAAAAATTGCGACTGTTGAGGAAGGAAAGAAATCTCATCGAGATATCAGAAAAGGTTAGGCAATTCTCAACCAAAGACATTATTGAAAGGAAACAGTGATTATAATGTAGATTTTGTTGCAAGAGAGGCATCTCAACAATGAGAAAAGCTGCATGGGATGCTGAGGAAGCAGCTATTAGAGATACGCAGAATATCTGTGAAGAAGAGAGGGGTCTGAGACTTAATCAACATATACCCTTGCCTGGGAGACCACTTGGAGAGTATGGAAGACCGGTCTACAATCAAAGATGCAGTGTTAGACCAACTCCAATTGCGGCAGACAATTTTGAGTTGAAGCAAGGGTTGCTTCAAACCCTTCAGAATTGTTGTGCCTTCAGAGGGAAGCCAAATGAAAATCTGAACACGCATCTAATGGACTTCGAGGAGATTATGACCACNATATATATGGATTTGTTCCCTTTAAGGTTGGATGGATTTGGTGTATTGATGATTATTTATGGATTATAAATCTAGTTTTATGTATTGAAGTGTTTTTGGATAATTAATTATTGCAGCTATATTCACTTGTTCATGTAATCGAGAGAGGCATAACTTGTGATATCTTTGCATTATATTGTTGGTTAAGTTCATATATTCTTCTTAGTAACCGAAAGAGGCTAGTTGAATCATTGATTAAACCTAGTTAGGAGGATAATCGAGAGAGGTTCTCCTAAAGACTAATCCATTACGCATTCTTGCATATCTTCACGTGCTTAAATTGGTTCATCTTGTGAAGTTAAGACTTAATCGAGAGAGGAGTGTTTTTTGAACGTTTGAACTAATAATTGAGTGAATTTGAGAGACTCACTTAAACATTAGAAGTGGATTACCTAGAGTTAGATCCCAAACAATTATCTTGCACCTATCCTATCAAACCCTATTTTCTCCCATTGGTAGCTTCCTTGCTTACCTCTGTTGCGATTGTCATTAGTCATTAGCTTTAGGTTCTTAGTCAATTGTAGTTAGAAATCATATAAATCTCAATTGTTGGTCCTCTTAGATAGCAACCAAGCTAGAAACTACGATAATATTGTTTAAATCCAATCCCTCTGTATATGATGTTATATTATACTATATTTGATTAGCGAGCATAATTTAGGTGTGTGTTCTAAGCTCGTCAAATTTTGGTGACATTGGTGGGGATTGGCAATAAATAATATTTAAAATAGTTTGTAGATTCAGGAATTTTTCTTTTTTATTTTTTTAATTTTATCTTTTTACGTTTGGTGTTGTTTGACTGTGCGCAGGTGCCAAGTTTAGAGTGGTGCATGACTCGAGCTTTCTGCGAAAGGAGTGCTACAATATGAGCCAGAAAAAAAAATTGCGACTGTTGAGGAAGGAAAGAAATCTCATCGAGATATCAGAAAAGGTTAGGCAATTCTCAACCAAAGACATTATTGAAAGGAAACAGTGATTATAATGTAGATTTTGTTGCAAGAGAGGCATCTCAACAATGAGAAAAGCTGCATGGGATGCTGAGGAAGCAGCTATTAGAGATACGCAGAATATCTGTGAAGAAGAGAGGGGTCTGAGACTTAATCAACATATACCCTTGCCTGGGAGACCACTTGGAGAGTATGGAAGACCGGTCTACAATCAAAGATGCAGTGTTAGACCAACTCCAATTGCGGCAGACAATTTTGAGTTGAAGCAAGGGTTGCTTCAAACCCTTCAGAATTGTTGTGCCTTCAGAGGGAAGCCAAATGAAAATCTGAACACGCATCTAATGGACTTCGAGGAGATTATGACCACCTTTCAATACAATGGGGTGTCACAAGATGCAGTGTACTTAAGGGCACTCCCTTTTTCACTTAAAGATGATGCTAAGGAGTGGCTTAAGAGTTTCCCCAGTGGATCAATCAAAACTTGGGAGGAGATGACCAGAACATTCCTTGATAAACATTTCTCCTTGGCTAAGACGGGCAAGATTAGAAGAGAAATCCATAACTTCTGCCAAAAAGAGATTAAAATTATTTTTGAAGCATGGGAGAAGTTTAAGGAGATAGTTAGAAAGTGTCAACATAGCGGAATTGAACTTTTGATGTAACTCCAGGATTTTTGGAAAGGATTGACACCGGCCTCACGTAGAACATTGAGCAATGCAGTTGGAGGCCCTTTGATGAAGACTCCAGATGAGATAGTTACAATTCTTAATGAGTTATCTGAAGATGCTAATCAATGGCCCTCTGAGAGTGTTGAAAGAAGAAGATCAACTAGTAATCACCAAGTTGATGCTAATATATCTGTGCAGGTACAGCTTGAGGCTATGGCTAAGGAAATACGGAAGCTGACCTTAGCCTCGATACAAAATGAGTGTCATGTAGCTTGTGATATATATGGAAGAGGACACCCTACTCATGACTGTCAAGCCTCAATTGAGGAAGTAAATGTTGTGGAAAATTATAATGCAATGGGTCAGAAGCACCTCGATTTTTCATGGATTTCACTTGGAGGTACTGCGAATGCTTGGCAACCAAACAACTCTAGACCCCAGGGACAAGGAGCTCATGGCTTCATGAATCAGTAGAGGCAGTAATATCAGCCTAGTCTAGAGGATCTAATAAAGGCTTTCATTATCAAGACAGGTGAGAGGTTGGACGCCCATGGAGCAGCTATTAAAGAACTTGGCACCAATTTTCGAAACTTGGAAAGACAAGTGGGACAGATTGCAAATATTATCTGAAATGGCTCCAGGAACGCTCCCGGATGATACTGAGAGAAATCTCAAAGAAACATTGAATGTTGTAACTCTGAGAAGTGGGCAAGTGTTGAAAGATCCCACCCCGATCCACAATTATGTGAAACTTTAAATAGGAAAATGGGAAGCAACTGAAGAATGATGTTGATAAAAAGAATAAAGGCCTGATGAAAGAGGATAAAAAGAAGAAGGAAGAGAAATAGAGAAGGGGGGAACATAATGAGAGGGAGCATATGCCTGCTTTACCTTTCCCTCAAAAGCTATATAGAGAAAAGCTGCACAAGCAGTTTGGGAGATTTCTGGATATGGTGAAACAGTTTCATATAAACTTTACCATTCACAGAAGTGCTCTCACAAGTGCCTGCTTATGCCAAATTCTTGAAAGAGATCATTACAAAGAAGAGGAAAATTGAGGAGACCCCAGTGGTCAAGCTCACAGAGCATTGCAGCACGATATTGCAAAACAAACTCCCACGAAACTGTGGAGATCTAGGGAGTTTTATTATACCTTGCTTATTAGGAACTATCAATTTTGATAAATCTTTATGTGATTCTGGTGCCTCAATTAACTTAATGCCTCTATCTATTTACAGAAAATTGGAGAAGGGGATTGGAGAGATAAGGTCAGTGCCAATATCTTTGTAGTTGGCGGAACAAATGACATTTAATACCCGAAGGGATAGTGGAAGATGTGCTAGTTCGGGTGGATAAGTTCATATTTCATGAGGAATTTTATAGTGGTGAATATGGAAGAAAACAAAGAGGTCCCCCAAATCCTAGGAAGACTATTCTTAGATATGGGTAGAGAAATATTGGATATACACGAGAGGAAACTCATGCTTAGAGTGGGTGAGGAGACTATGATTTTTGAGATGAATGTAGCAAAGGGGGCACAAAAAGAAAAACCAACTGCAAGTGTTGAGTGGAAAGTGAAGGGCTCAAAAGAGAAGGTTGCAGTGAGAGAGAAAGATAAGTGTGGGTTGTACCCCAAAAAGGCTGAGAAGAAGTTGTTTGCATGGATATGTGCACTAGTTCGGGCACGTGGAATAGAGCCCGACTTCGACTCATGCCCTGACTAGATGTTCAGGAAAATTTCCTTTACGTTACGCTTTTTAATTGTGTGTGATGGGGACATGCCACAACTTAAAGTGTGGGGTGGGGGATATGTTATATGTTTGTATGTATATTATTTTTAGTTTTGTTTTTGTTAGTTTTAGTAGTTAGAGATAGAAACAAAAAATTTAAAAATCCATAAACATTGAAAGAATTTCGATTTTTCCCGACGATGGATATCATCGACAAGTTTCTTGAGGGATTAAAGTCGAAAGCAAAAGACAAAAAAAAAATTTATTAGGTAGTATATTAATTCCCCATTGGTTTTCTTAATGTTACGGTTCTTTTCCAAAGGTTTTGTTTGAACCGGGTGTAGTTAGCTTTTATTTTTATTAGTGGTAGGAAACACTGTGTTGTGATTTGAATTGAAAACAATATATCTTGACTTTATTATACCTTGAGAATAGTGAGTACTTTAGTTGTGACGCTTAGGCTCAGTTTTTGACTGTTGTATAAGTACCTTAAATTGTATGATCGTAACTTTGCTTCACTACTTTAACTATAGTGTCTTGATAGTCCAATCTTGAGTGAGTTATGTGCCATGTGTGTGAGAGGTTTTGTGTTATTTTGTGCATTGCATTTGATGTCTAGAACTTGCCCCGTGTATTTGCAAAGCGGAATAGTAGTTTTATTCAGTCTTGGAAGGGATATAGGCGTTTTTTTGTTGAGCCAGATATATGCTTTTGTTGTCACGACCCAATTTCACCCAAGAAAATAATAAAATTCTAAATTCTACCAATGTGTGTGCCAAGACCTGGTGTCACAAGTATATGAGCATCTAGTAGATTATACAAAAATTATAAATATAGTCTGGAATGAAATAGACAGAATACAAATTCAGGAAGAGGCACTAGTTGCTGCAGAACGGCTCTGAAAGCAACTCACCACTAAGCCTCCGGATAACGCGGGTGCGCACCGATAGGTACAACGATAGCACCTGTCTCAGGTTCTGCACAAAAAGTGCAGTAAGTGTAGCATGAGTAAGTAAGCAACGTGTACCCAGTTCGTATCAAGCCTAATCTCGAAGTGGTAGAGACGAGATGGCCGACTTTGACACTCACTAAGAGTC
>AWOL01S0071611.1:0-13200 GCA_000715115.1 Nicotiana otophora | reverse complement strand
GGGTTACTCATATGAAAAATGAGACATAACGAGGAAATTAACTTGCTATCTTGAGCTCTATCGTACGATCTGGAATATCAAAGAAATGTGAAATTTCCTAAATGTCCATGTAGCCCTCTCATTATAGAGGTGGTCGACAACACACCGATAAGAAGGACACTACTAGACATGGCTCCGAGACATCCTAAGACACTTTAAAACCTTAGGCTTTGATACCAAATTTGTCACGCCCCAAACTCGGGGAGCGCGACCGGCGCTCAACCGAGAGAACCTGGCCAAGCAAGACTGTTAGATTACCTTCTACCCAAACTCATATATGAATAAATAGGAGATGTAGTCCATTAATCAACGCTAAAAATATTTTATTAATAACTTCTATTTCATTTCCATTAGCAGCTTCATTCATAATTATATTACGAGTTTATGTAACTAATGAAAAACATGATTTCAAAATACCAACATTTCTAGTTCAATTTCCAACATCAACCACAACTCACCACTTGTCTATAGAGCCTCTAAGTACAATAGAAGAGTAATATGAAAATGCCGGAAACAAGGCCACGACTATACCTCAAAACACAGTACAAGAGAAATTAAAGATACATGACCCCGAAATGAAGTGTGGCTCACCAAATCAGCTGAAAAGAGTGTACTGCTATCACTGATCAATGCTGCTTGTTGTAGAACCACCTGCATCCATTTAAAGATGCAGTGCCCCCAGCAAAAGGGAAGTTAGTACTGTCGAATAAAAGAAAAATCAATTTAATTCGAAATGAGAATATTATAGTACGTGAATGTGATATGGGTTTCAAAATACATGATGTTGCATTAGGCTCTCAACATTAACTAACACAAGGAATAGATATGCCACAAACCCATGAGGATGAAAAACGAAGTTGAACACTTGTGAGATTATAATATTTCTAACAGCTTAACCCTTCACAATAGTTGATCCTATATGAGAGGACTAGAGATACAATAAACTTGTCTTTCAAATCAATATGCTCACCATATGAGCTAGAATTTGGAACATCCACCTGAAGTGGGGAGGAAACGCGTTGTAAGGATGCTTAACTTTCAACCACACAAGAGTGAAATCATGTAGCTGGGAAATCTTAATGTTGGGATGAAATCATGTATTGATTAGCGAGAATGAACACTTTGCTATGAGCTAGACATGTTTCTGCCATATTAACTCTCAAGATGTAATATCAGGTCACATCATGGGCAACTACTATATTAGGAACAATGTGAGTTAGTCACTGATTCATGATCCAGATGGGCATGAAAGTCATACTGCGATGGGTGAAACAAAAGATCATCATGTGACGAATTTATGAAAATCTCAAATTATCCAGAAACTTTATGCGGAAAAATGACCCCTTTCAATTGACAGGTACACATATGATAGGTGCTGAGACATGCTCTCATGTTACTAGATAGTGAAAACGATTCATGATAATATTAACAAAGGAACAAAGTGACTGTTCAAACCATAGGAGCCACATACACTGGAGAGAAAAGATTGGCTCAAGAAGGATCTCAACAATAGGCTGCTTTATATTGGATTTGATACCACATAGGTAAACATTATGACGGTGCATGCGTAAGCATAAGCGAGCAGATGTTATCCATTTAAATCAAAAGGTTCTTTAAGAAATTCATCATGTATAGTCCCTTGTTGAGAATTTAGGAAAGCAGAGGAAAGTATTAACCTAAGGTTATAACTTATTCCAAAGAAATCATTATAACACTCAATGCCTCAAGAGGTTGTAAATAAGAGAAGTTTTTATAAAGTGGTTTCATGAATTAGGCGTCTCTTTCAAAGAGTAAGTACATGCAATATTTTGTGATTCAACGTTTTGGTTAAGACCATATTTATGTAGGCCTCTTCAATAGGATGCATATATACAACAAGAAAAATAAAGCGGTGTTCATAATGATATACTAAGGAGTGACTTACTTGATGACTTTAGGTTGACAGGACGGTACCTTAACTGATGCCCCTCGAATCCACATCCATAACATACGTTGGTACCATAGTGACATACCCCCGAATGACATCTCCTACATTTCACGCAATGGGTATGAGGTCCGCTAAGCTGACTCGCCCCACTAACCTGACTTTTACCCTTTTCCATACTTTATAAACATCCCCCTTATCCTTCCTCCAAGCCTGCATGACGGGAGTAACAATATCTGTACCAGTTTGCTTTGTGGGCCTTTGGAATTTCCAAGCCTGCCACCCCTAATACGCTCCTGAGCATACTCACAACACGACGCCAAATGTTCCTTCCCTGCATGTCGGGCAGATCGGGATGGGTGTACCCAACCTAGGGCAATTGTTCTTCTTGTACCCTCTCTTTACACAACCATAACATGCTTCAAGAATCATCTAACATAAACCCGAGTGGCTATTATTTCATATCAAATATTTCGGCTTATTGGTACAAACAACCCTCTTTCGTTTCTTACGTTCTCGCACTACATGATCTAGTAGCATGGTGACATTAGTAGAAACAGGGACATTTCCCTAGCAACTGCTTCTTTCATTTCCTTTTCGCTGCCTCGAACCCGTGGGCTACTCATATGAAAAATGAGACACAACGAGGAAATTAACTAGCTATCTTGTGCTCTATCGCATGATTTGGAATATCAAAGAAGTGTGAAATTTCCTAAATGTCCATGTAGCATCCTCATTATAGAGGTGGTCGACAACACACCGATTAGAAGGACACTACTAGACACGGCTCTGAGACATCCTAGGACACTTTAAAACCTTAGACTCTGATACCAAAATTGTCACGCCCCAAACTCGGGGAGCGCGACCGGCGCTCAACCGAGAGAACCTGGCCAAGCAAGACTGTTAAATTACCTTCTACCCAAAATCATCGATGAATAAAGAGGAGATGTAGTCCATTAATCAACACTGAAAAGATTTCATTAATAACTTCTATTTCATTCCCATTAGCAGCTTCATTCATAATTTCCAAAATATTACGAGTTTGTGGAATTAATGAAAAACATGATTTTCAAATACCAACATTTCTAGTTCAATTGCCAACATCAACCACAATAGAAAAGTAATACGGAAATGTCGGCAACAAGGCCCCAACTATACCTCAAAACATAGTACATGAGAAATAAAAGAGTGTACTGATATCACTGATCAATGTTGCATGCTGTAAAGCCACCTACATCCATTTAAAGATGCAGCGCCCCCGGCAAAAGGGACGTTAGTACTGTCGAATAAAAGAAACATCAGTTTAACTTGAAATGAGAATATTATAGTATGTGAATGTGATATAGGTTTCAAAATACATGAAGTTGCATTATGCTCTCAACATTAACTAACACAAGAAATAGATTCGCCACAAACCCATGAGGATGAAAAACGAAGTGGAACACTTGTGAGATTATTATCATTCTAACAGCTTAACCCTTCGCAATAGTTGATCCTATATGAGAGGACTAGAGATACAACAAACTTTTCTTTCAAATCAATATGTTCACCATATGAGCTAGAATTTGAAACATCCACTTGAAGTGGGGAGGTAACTCATTGTAAGGATGCTTAACTTTCAACCACACAAGAGTGAAATCATGTAGCTAGGAAATCATAATGTTGGGATGAAATCATGTATTGATTAGAGAGAATGAACACTTTACTTTGAGCTAGACATGTTTCTGCCATAATAACTCACAAGCTGTAATATCGGGTCACATCATGGGCAACTACTATATTAGGAACAAAGTGAGTTAGTCACTGAGGCATGAACTAGGTGGACATGAAAGTCATACCGAGATGGGTGAACAAAAAGATCATCATGTGACAAATTTATGAAAATCTTAAATTATCCAAAAACTTTATACGGACAACTGACCCCTTTTAATTGACAGGTACACATATGATAGGAGCCGAGACATACTCTCATGTTACTAGATAGTGAAATATATTCATGATAATATTCACAAAGGAACAAAGTGATTGTTCAAACCATAGGAGCCACATACACTGGAGAGAAAAAGATTGGCTCAAGAAGGATCTCAACACTAGGCTGCTTTACATTGGATTTGATACCACATAGGTAAACTTTATGACGGTGCATACGTAAGCATAAGCGAGCAGATGTTATCCATTTAAATCAAAATATTTTGTAAGAAATTTATCAGGTATAATCCCTTGTTGATAATTTAGGGAAGCAGTGGTAAGTATTAACCTAGGGTTATAACTCATTCCAAAGAAATCATTATAACACTCAATTCCTCAAGAGGTTGTAAATAAGAGAATTTGTGATAAAGTGGCTTCATGAATTAGGCGTCTCGTTCAAAGAGTAAGTACATGCAATGTTTTGTGATTCAACGTTTTGGTTAAGACCATATTTATGTACGCCTCTTCAATAGAATGTACATATACAACAAGAAAAATAATGCGGTGTTCATAATGATGTAATAAGGAGTGACTTACTTGATGACTTTAGGTTGACAGGATGATACCTTAACTGATGCCCCTCGAATCCACATCCATAACATACATTGGTACCATAGTGACATACCCCCGAATGACATCTCCTACATTTCACGCAACGGGTATGAGGTCCGCAAAGATGACTTGCCCCACTAACCTGACCTTTACCCTTTTTACATACATTATAAACATCCCCTTTATCCTTCCTCCAAGCCTTCATGGCAGGAGTAACAATATCTATACCGGTTTGCTTTGGTGGCCTTTGGAATTTCCCAAGCCTGCCACCCTTAATACGCTCCTGAGCATACTCATAAAACGATGCCAAATGTTCTTTCCCTGCATGTCGGGCATATCAGGATGGGTGTACCCAACCTAGGGCATTTGTTCTTCTTGCGCCCTCTCTTTACAAAACTAGAACATGTTTCAAAAATCATCTAACATAAACCCGAGTGGCTATTATTTCATATCAAACATTTCGTCTTATTGGTACAAACAACCCTCTTTCGTTTCTTACGCTCTCTCCCTATATGATCTAGTGGCGTGGTGACATTAGTAGGAACAGGGACATTATCCCTAGCAACTGGTTCTTTCATTTCCTTCTTGCTGCCTTGAACCCGTGGGTAACTGATATGAAAAATGAGACATAACGAGGAAATTAACTTGCTATCTTGTGCTCTATCACACGATTTGGAATATCAAAGTAGTGTAAAATTCACTAAATGTCCATGTAGCCTCCTCATTATAGAGGTTCTCGACAACACACAGATAAGAAGGTCACTGCTAGACATGGCTCCGAGACGTCCTAGGACACTTTACAACCTTAGGCTCTGATACCAAATTTGTCACGCCCCAAACTTGGGGAGCGCGACCGGTGCTCAACTGAGAGAACACGGTCAAGCAAGCCTGTTAGATTACCTTATACCCAAACTCATCCATGAATAAATAGGAGATGTACTCCATTAATCAACACTGAAAAGATTTCATTAATAACTTCCATTTCATTCCCATTAGCAGGTTCATTCATAATTGCCAAAATATTACTAGTTTATAGAATTTATAAAAAACATGATTTCCACATACTAACATTTCTAGTTCAATTGCGAAAATCAACCACAACCCACAACATGTTTATGGAGCCTCTAAGTACAATAGAAGAGTAATATGGAAATGCCGGCAACAAGGCCCCGGCTATACCTCAAAACACAGTACATGAGATATAAAAGGTACATGACCCCGAAATGAAGTAGAGCCACCTGCATCCATTTAAAGATGCAGCACCCCCAGCAAAAGGAACGTTAATACTATCGAATAAAAGAAAATTAGTTTAATTCGAAATGAGGTTATTATAGTACGTGAATATGATGTGGGTTTCAAAATACATGAAGTTGCATTATGCTCTCAACATTAACTAACACAAGGAATAGATATGCCACAAACCCATAAAGAAGAAAAACGAAGTTGAAAACTTGTGATATTATTATCATTCTAATAGCTTAGCCGTTCACAATAGTTGATCCTATATGAGAGGACTATAGATACAACAAACATGTCTTTCAAATTAATATGCTCACCATATATGCTAAAATTTGAAACATCCACCTGAAGTGCNAGGAATAGATTCGCCACAAACCCATGAGGATGAAAAACGAAATTGAACACTTGTGAGATTATTATCATTCTAACAGATTAACCCTTCGCAATAGTTGATCCTATATGAGAGGACTAGAGATACAACAAACTTTTCTTTCAAATCAATATGCTCACCATATGAGCTAGAATTTGAAACATCCACCTGAAGTGGGGAGGAAACGCGTTGTAAGGATGCTTAACTTTCAACCACACAAGAGTGAAATCATGTAGCTAGGAAATCTTAATGTTGGGATGAAATCATGTATTGATTAGATAGAATGAACACTTTGCTATGAGCTAGACATGTTTTTTCCAAAATAATACTCAAGCTGTAATATGTAACGCCCCATCCTCGCGAAGCGCGACCAACGCTCAACCGACTGAACCCGGCCGAGCAAGCCTGTTCGATACTTTCTACCCAATTAACCCATGATCAAGAAATGACATGATTTCATTAATTATAGAGTAGGAATCTCATTCATACAATCCTAAATCATATCATTAGTCATTGCGCCTTTGAGTCTCACAATACACATTTCGTATAGTTCAAGAGGAACAAGTGATCAAACACAACATAACTTGCCTATCATTCCCAACACCCATATACAACCCACATAGTGTCTACGAAGCCTCTAAAGATACAAAAGAGAGTAAAGAGGGTGCCGGCAACAAGGCCCCGGCTATACCTCAAAATGTGACAATAATATAAACAAAAGGTACAATACATGACACCAGAATGAAATAGGGCTCCCCGAGTCCGTGGAAAAGAGGATGTAGCACTATCTGTGATCAGCGATATTTGCTATGTAACCACCAGCATCCATTTAAAGATGCAGCACCCTCGGGAAAAGGGACGTTAGTACCGTCGAATAACACTAGTATGTATAGTTAAACACCAACTCAATAGAATGAATAATAAAACAAGAGGAACAGTCAAGAATTCAATAAGGGCTTCAAATAATAGTAAAACAACAAGTTAAGGATAATATACACTTTCAAGACAATTTCCATATTACTAGGTTGGCTAACCTTTAGTACCAATGTTCCACAATTCACAATACCTTCGTACTCTTACACGGAGTCTGATCTCGGCCTGACCGGCTAGGCCGCCTCGTCTGAGACATTTCCAAAATTTCATTATAACTTTCTAGCACAGTACCACCATATGTGCGACATGGCATCCGATCACGGCCCGATCGGCTAGGCCATCACATTTGAGACATCAACCCTTTTCACTATTTCCTTGACAATACCAACGTGTTCTTAAACAGAGTCTGCTCTCGGCCCGAACAGCAAGGCCATCTTATTTGAGACATTACCTTTTTCAGTCAATCATCTCACATCGTACTTCTTTCATGTACTTTCGATTCATTGACACTAGTGATTATGATTAAAAAGCCATTATTGGAACTTGGCCGTATTTCATAGTTCCATACCCCTTTTCCACATTCAATATCATTATAAAAATCAATAAGGCTCCCCATTCAAAACATTAAATTCATATATGAGCAATTTGGGAATCTTATGCACATAGAGGCTTTTCATACAATTTGGCATAACAACCTTTATTTCGATCTTGACATGAAGTCTTAAAATTTCTAACACATATGCCATATTTTTAAACACATCCTCAATGACAATATAACATGATGAAGCATTTAAAATAAATATTGAACTTACATCCTTCAACACAAACACGTTTGAAATCGCCAATTCTATAATGATCAAGGGCTTACTCCAATTACATGATCACCGAGGGGTTGAATTCTAAGAAGAAGGGGGTTTGGCCAACATACCTAAATTTAGGTACTTAAAACTCTAAGATATTCTGGAATATTAGCCACTTCAATCTATTTTAGCAATATAACAAAATTCAACCAATATTAGAAAGATGAACATGGTTTTAGCTCGTTTGAGCATATTATCAAGCACTAGATGTGCATCAATGCCTTAAGGCCCTTTTTGTGGAGGGTTCCATCATTCCCCAACCCATTCTCTATCATTTGTTTAGCTCACAATCTTCACACATACTACAAGGATACATGCATGCAAGGTAAGCACTCCCATCCCCATGAATTACATTACTAATGGCCCATTCTAGTTACATTTTGAAATTAAAAGTTTGGGTGATAGAATCTTACCTCTTAGGAAGAAGACCTAGGTGCCTCTTCTTGATAATCTTCAAAATTTAAGTGAGAATTGAAGAACAATTTGATGAAGATCACTGCTCCCTCTAGGACCCTCCCTCTCACTCTAAATATATCAGACAATATGCTCAAAATTGTCCATTGGGTGTGTTTTAACGAAATAGGGTCGGGTTTAAAAACCTCAAAAATGAAGCTCCTGAACATGGTCTTCGATCGCATTTGCGATCGCATAATCGATATCCGGACCGCATATTGGTCACATAATCGGTGACCAAAACAGCCAAAAATATGGCCGTGTCTGCTGTCACCATGCGGCCCACAGACCTGTTCTGCGGTCGCATAATAAACCGCAGAACAGTTATGCGGTCGCATAGTTGACCGCAAAATTTCATCCAGACTGGCCCAATTAACTACTCAATATAGTAAGTAAAATAATAGTCCGGCCTTATAAGGCTCGGTATATATAACTACTCTGCCGTAGTAGGCTTTCTCATAAGCACTCAGCCATACTAGGCTATGTATCTCGACCATGCTGGGCTCGCTCATAGGCTCTCGGCCACAGGAGGTTGCCCAATAGGGGCCTGCCCATCGATTATAGCTCGATGGTAATAAGAATACTGTAATACTGTATATATAGGCTTGCTGCTCTCTTGAAAGGAAGAAGACAATACTAAATTGAATATAGAGACTCGATAAGGAATAATATTGTAACTTATGATACTAGAATAATGTGAATAAATTCATGAATATGCACTTCTCTTTATGTCTCATTACTAACACATATAGCTACCAGATCATGCCAGAATGAAAGAAGGCTTAGCCTTAACATACCTTATTACACTCTCTCAAATAACCAAGTTGAACTTGCCTCTTCTCACCTTAATCTACAACAACGATAATAATACTATCATTAAGTTATGAAACGTATAACTATCGCACAACGAACGACATGCTTATTTTGTATTAAAACGGACAGCATCTCCCCTATAATCCTTACTTCCTCCAAATTCAAGATAACACCAAAAACAACAATAACAACATATATACATTATTTTGCAACCTTAAGTACACCCCACAATACTACAAAACAGCCCAACACACCCCAATCTCTTCATACAGAAACGACCACCGTAGTAGTGTCAACAACCCCGAAAATGTTACGACGAACGACCAGCCCAACATCCTACATTTATGTTCTGTTTCTCCACACCATTCCTCCTCAAAAACTCCACAAAACAGTAGTAAAGAACGAAGCCCAACAGCAACACCAAACAGTCCACAAAACAATCCATAAATCAGTCCGCTACATGTGAATAACTCGAACTCACGGCTTCCGATCACCGTCCCGTGAGTTCTTACAAATATAGAACAACATACCATTCATCTACAAATGTAAAGAATGGATTCAATAGAGTATTAAACTTACCTTATTTGTGGGATAACTCAGCTCCTATCTTGGTTCTTCAAACTCTAGGCTTTACCTCCAATTAGAACTTGAAAGAGAGAGAAAATCAATTGGGGTTTGTGGGAAATCTTTGGGAGGAGTTTTGCAGAGATTAAGTCTGGTTGTTTTGCCCTATTGTCATCATAATTATATGAACTGGATAGGACATCAAATAGGCCTCTTTGAGCGACCCAAACTGGCCCAGTTTTGGACGACCCGAACTGGCCCAGTTTTGGATTCTCGTTTAAGCAAGTAGGTGACAGTCTACGCAGTCTCGCAAAAATGCCCATATCTCTCTACTCAGTTATTGTATTGACAAACAGTTTAGTTAATTGGAAAGTATACTCATAGATATTTAATTTTATGCGTGTAACACCCCATAACTCTAAGTATATTCGGAGAAAAGCGCAGTTACTTTTCACCCAAAGGTTCAGTAAAACTTATGAACGCAACTTGTGATGACTTTCATCGACTTTTGTTCCACCACTTTCTTGACTTCAAAACATAACACACGACTATTATACGAATAACATAATTCGTAACATAACCTCCTTATCATGTAAAACACCGTGGTCGCATCCCAAAAGTACATGCTATAACATTCCCAATTTGTCGGCTTTCGACGAAACATTATTTTCTTCAATTCCTTTAGCTTCTTAACCTTCCAACCCTCTTTGTACTTGTTGTTCATGATATTCAATATTTGTAACTTTTAAGGTAACATGATTAACTTTCATTATATATTTTCAAAGATGATCTCATTTTTGGGTCCGATATTAGTTTGGTCACGATGCGGTTTTACGTACAAAAGGATATAGGGTGTAACAGATTTGTAGTTGGAATTTGATGAATTTGGTATGGTTGGACTCTTAATCTAATGGGTATTTGGAATTTGTGAGTTGTTTTGGGTTTTGAGGCACGAGCTTGGGGTTGATCATTTGGGTTGACTTTTTGATTTTGGTTAAAGATCTTAGCTTTATTATTTGGAAGCAATTCCAATGGCTTTTATTTTATTATATTAAGTTAATTTGGCTAGATTCGAGTCGTCCGGAGGTTGATTCAGGTGGGAAGGGCTTGTTACAGGAATGATTTTACTTGATTGAGGTAAGTATCTTACCAAAACATGGTTGAGGCACATGTTGCCTGAGTTATTTGTGATATCTACGTGCTATGGGTGGTGCACGTGGCTAAGCCCATGTGAATCCACCTGGGTGTTTATCCATGCTCGGAGTAGTGCTTAAGTGATGAAATTCCTTGAATAAATTGTCAAGATATATGTTGTGATGTTTCTCATATTTGTACCACGTTGTGACATAACTGAGCCATATTTGATGTTACATAGAGGCCAATCTCATGATTTAACTTGATAATTGTTGTTTTTGTGATGGAATTGCTAATTTGAGTTGTCATAGCACACTTTGCACCGACATACACCATACCATGTCATTTATATCAGTCCAGGAGTATGATATTTGATATTCATTAGTCATGTACATGTAATCTTGTATATATATTTTTCTATATGATATGATCTGGACTGATAGCCCACGACCACACCAGGGGGATTGAGATATTGAGCTTGTGACTATGCCTGGTGGATTGTATTTATTGGCACATGAGTTATTCGTGGAGCATATCTAGCATTTGTGAGGGATGTCAATGCTAATACTCCTACCGTTGAGTCAGTTCCGATGCTGAGATATTTCCCATATGTGTTCCAGTAGACCTATCGGGCACGATGCTCGATAAGGATATCGATGTAGGTATTGACTTGGTGCCGGGCATTCAGCCTATTTCTATTCTACCATATTGTATGACACCAACAAAGTTAAAGGAGTAAAAGGAACAACTTCATGAGTAGGTTGATAAGTGTTTCATCCGACCCAGTGTCACGCCTTGGGGCGCTAAAGTTCTATTTATGAATACGAAAAATGTCTCTATGAGGATGTGTATTGACTATAGGCGGTTGAACAAATTTACAATCAAGAAAAGGTACCCACTACCACCCATTCATGACTTATTTGACCAGCTTCAGGGTGCTAGAGTGTTCTCAAAGATTGATTTGAGGTCATGGTATCATCAATTGAAGATTCGGGAATCCAAATTCCCGATGACTACTTTCAGGACTCAGTATGGTCAGTACGAGTCTCTAGTGATGTCATTTGGGTTGACTAATGCCCCAACAACATTTATGCACATAATGAACAGTGTGTTCCAGCCATGTCTTGATTCTTTCATAATCTATTCATTGACGATATTTTGGTGTATTCTCGCAATCGGGAGGAAGATGAGCAAAACTTGAGGATCGTGCTCCAAACAATGGGAGAGAAAATGTTATATGCAAAATTATCCAAGTGTGAGTTTTGGCTTGATTCGCTAGCATTTTGGGGTCACATGGTGTCTAATGAAGGGATTAAGGTAGATCTGAAGAAGATTGAGGCAGTTCAGAGTGGGCCTAGAAAGTCTTCAGTTACTGAGATCCGGAGCTTCCTTAGTTTGTCCGCATATTGTCATCGTTTCGTATAGGGATTTTCAACAATTGCTGCACCTTTGACTAGATTGTCCTCGAAGGGTGCTCCTTTCAGATGGTCCGACAAAGTGTGAGGTAAAGTTTCAGAAGCTCAGGACTGCATTGACTACGGCCCCAGCGCTGGTGTTGCCTACACTTTTTGGGTATTACACTTTGTATTGTGATACATCACGTACCGGGATTGGCGTGGTATTGATGCAAGATGGTAGGGTTATTTCTTACGTGTCTCGATAGTTGAAGGTTCATGAGAAGAATTACCATGTGCATGACATAGAATTGGTATCTATTGTTCACGGATTGAAGATTTGGAGGCAATATCTATACGATGTTCTATGTGAGGTCTATACCAACCATCGGAGTCTCCAGTATCTATTCAAGTGGAAGAACCTTAATTTAGAGCAGCGAAGATGGTTAAAGTTGCTGAAAGACTACGAGATCACCATTTTGTATCATCTCAAGAAGGCCAATGTGGTAGTCCATGCCTTGAGTACAAAGGCTCAAAGTATGGGTAATTTGGCATATTTTGCGACAGCAGAGAGACCACTAGCCATGGATGTCCAGGCTTTGCTAAGCAGTTTTCGAGACATGATTTTTTGGATCCTAGTCGGGTTCTTGCTGTAAGGCCCCGTAAAATGTTTTCTAAAAAAACCTTAGGTTTTGTGGTGCCGAAGTAGGCGTATGTGTTAATGATAGTTGAAGAAATATATGTGGCAGAATTGGGCATTTGTGCGGCCTATTATGCGGCCACAGAATCACTCTACAGGCTGCAGTATGGCTGTACAGTGAGGTAGTCATTTTGACCATTTTTGGATGTCATTTTGCGGCCCATTATGCGGCCACAAAACAATTTCGTGGGCCGCACACTAATCGCAGAGCAAACATGGAAAGTTTGCGGATGGAGGTGCTGCGGCGCAATATGACAGCAGAATAGGTCTGGAGACCGAATAACGGCTGTTGAGTGGGGGCAGACCAGCCCAGTTCC